>PVJL010005733.1:19086-103692 GCA_004026885.1 Lyroderma lyra | reverse complement strand
GGGACACGGAGGGAGGCGGGATGGAGGGAGGCGGGACACGGAGGCAGGAGTCATTTGGGGAAACTTCTTGAAAACTTTGCCAAATACACTGAATTTTCACTGGTCCTATCTGCTGGGGCTCAGCTTGCTAACTTCCCCTTCACTCATTCCAGGACGGTCTGAGACCACAAGATGCAAACAAATTCCGACACCCGCTCCGTCTCCCGCTCCAAATGACAACTTGCCTGTAAAGCACCCTCAAGGGCACGGGTTCTGTGGAGTGTAGATGGTTACGTTCTTTTACGTCTGTTGTCTACTTGGCCTTCTCCTGAGTTATTTTAGCTCTTGGGCACATGACATACATAAAATAGTTAGAAAATAATTATTATTTTTTTAAATCTGCAATATTTTAGCTATCTTTCCTCTTCTAATATCAGTTCTTTTATTTTGGGCATAGCTTTCTTAAACTTATGCGGCTACCTCTTAGGGTTTGGTTTCTGATACGCAGAGGAGTGCGATCCGTGATGGGAGAGCGCGCAGCTCTGAGGGCGGGGCGCCAGGCGGGCCTCTGCGCGGCTCGGCCCTGAGAAGGTGGGTTCGCTCAAGCTGCCTCTGTCTTTGGGATCCTAACTGCCTGATGGGGTATGTGTTAATTCCTTCTTTTGATGACTGTAAACATGCTGGTTCAGACTAACACCCACCGGGCTTCCTGGGGAGGCCTGAACGATGGAAAAGGCCGCTGGGCACCCAGCCCGGCCTGCTTCCTCGCCCCCTCTAGCCCGGGAAGTGCCCCCGCTGCCCTGTGGGGTTCACGCCAAAACGCTGGCTGCCTGGCAAGGCACCAGCACTCTGTGGGGCCCGGAGGCTGCTGGTACTGAGGTGTCTTTTAAGGGACCCCCTAGGGAGGAAGAGACCCCATTTCCTGGACGGTGCTGGCACAGCAGGACGATCGCAGGCGGGCCTCACGCGTAAGGTGATGGTGAGGAGGTGAGGAGGGGGAACCGTCGGGCTTAACAGCCTCAGGGAACAGTACTGCTTGCACAGGCGAGGAGAAACGTGAGTGGCAGAGTGACATGCTCCATAAATTACACCCTCAGAAAAAAACCAAGCCGGAATATTTTATGCCACCACTTAAGAATATGAAGCTTAAAAATCAAATCCTCCTCCACCACTTACTACGTGTATGATTCGGAGCAAGTCATTTAATCTCTGTTATGGAAAATGTAAACATAACGTGCAAAATGGAAATAACAGTATTATGGGTCCCCCTGAAAAGGCAGGTGGATGTCCTAACCCCCAATCCCTGCTGAATGCCACCTATGTGGAAACAGGGTCTTGGAAGATGTAATCGAGTTAAGATGAGGTCATCAGGGTGGGCCCTCATCCAACCGGACTGGTGTTCTTAGAGGAAGGGGAGAAGGGACCCGGGGACAGAGACACAAGGTGGCCACCATGTGCAGACAGAAGCAGAGACTGGGGGGTTGATGCCAAGGACCGCCAAGAACTGCTGGTGATGCCGGAAGCTAGGAGGAAGGCACGGAGCAGGGTCACCCCGAGAGCCCTCAGAGGGAGCACGGCTCTGCCAGCAGCCTGGTCTCGGACATGTGGCCTCCAAAACTGTGAGGGAATAAACCTGCATCGTTTTACCCCCCTTGTGTGCGGGACATGTCGTGGCAGCCCTAGGAGACAAAGACGCCGCCGCCTGTCCTGCCTTGCTCAGAGGCAGTCATGCCCTGGTAAGCTCTATCTGGACATTTTCTTTTCTTTTTTTTCTTTTTCTTTCCTTTTCTTTCTTTCTTTCTTTTTTTCTTTTTTTTTTTTGTGCAAGCAAGAATACTCAATCCGAACTGAGCAGTAAAGAAGGGCAACTGACTGACCTAAGAGGCAGGTCAAGCCAGGTGAATGATTCTATTTCTTAGCTCTGTTTTCCAAAATGTTTCATCTCATTCTAAGGAGTCCTGTCGTGGCTGCTTGTAGGTCCACTGCCTAACAAGTTATATGGCAACAAGTGATATTATTTCATTAGTTACTTAGACGTCAACTTACTCGTGCAGGAGTAAGGCACTAACGACAGAGGCTTTCTACAGAAAAGGAAAAGGAATTAGGATCGTATTATGAAAACTGTAAAGCAGATAATAAAACCCAGAATATGCCATGTTCTATCATAATATTCTGCCAAAAGGCCTGATTTCTCTCCATTCATTATTCTGCGCTGCATCAGGGTCGCTGGCCCTGAACGCCCGTTTGCTTCTGTATTCAGCGAGATTAATTTTGAATAATAAGATTAACAACCATAACATACTTATTGTATTCCTCAGCAGAACAGAAATGAATTAACCAGTTTTGGACTTTTCCTTTAAAAAATGTGGCTAAAACACATTTGGAACCTCATAATTTTTGAGAACGCTGCCTTGAAGTCACTTCTTTAAAAATTTTTTCTGCTGCCAAGAAATTCCGAGCAGCTGGACTGCTTTCCCTTTGCGACGTGGGCTCCATCCTGCCAAGCCCACAGAGCCTGATCTGCAGGAAGTACCCTCCTGCGTGCAACACGCAAGCGTTTCAGCCAGCAGAAACACTCCCCCTCGGCCTCCTGCAGAAACAGGTCAGCGTGCCAAATGTGGTGTGTGACAGGAATCGGACACCAAGGGAGAGCTGGGTGACCGATTCACACACGGTCCTGAGGGTTGTTCTCTGCTCCTCCAGTGGAAGCAACACGAAGTTCACAGGTAAACGGTAAATAATGGTTTCCTTCAACTCTACCGACCCTGCGTACAGACTCCAAGTCCTCCTTACCTGTAGTTCTACTTATGTCTTTGTCGACATCCTCTTCTATTTAAATTCTCTTTAAATTATGTTTTATTTAGTAAATGGTACCAAAGTTGCTCTCCTACCACCAGAGAGTCCAGGACTATAAAGCAAGCATTTCACGATCATTCATGCTGTAATCTGTGTAGGACTTGGTGGCACAGAAGTAGATGCTGGGTCTAACTGGGCAAATTCAGAGTGAATAAATTGTAGACTAGGCCATCAGAAGATTGTTTAGGCCTGGGAAGAGATAAGGTCATTTAGTTCACTCAAAAAAAAAAAAAAATGTATCAAATGCTTACTTTGTATTGGGAACGGAACTTGCTAATGGAAGACGGAGAGGTTAACATCTTACTGTTTTTCTTTCCTTTAAGGTCAAGGTTTTGCTTGCCTCTCCCTCATAACATCTTTAATATTAATACCATGTCTTGCATTTACTGACTTACATATTTATCTCGCCTTCATTAGATTTTAAGCACTTTCAAGACAGATGCTTGGTTTTACTTGTTTTCCACGTGTTTAAGTGCCTTGCAGATATTTGAGAAAGATTGTTAAACTGAACTGAACTGAGAGGCGAATGCCTTTTCTTTTCTGGTCTGTGTTTGAACTTGCAACAGAATTTAGGACTCCTGACTTTGCACGGTCTCAGCTGCTGTACCCTCTATTTGTAACATGGAACGTAATGTGTGCGGTGAATGCCTTTTGTGTCTGAAGAGTTTATTGTTCGTGGGATGACCCCCCTGCTTAATAAGCCAGCGTGTCTGAATGCCTGTTTGGATAAGATTTTTCACTGTGGTAGAGTTTATTCTGACTCAGCAGGCTGAGTCTTTCACTGGCTCCTGGAAATGTGGCCTGAAGTTGTGGGTGGCAAAAACGCAGCCTGTGGACCACATGTGTTCTCTAGGCCACATTCAAAACGCGGCGAGTTCTCGAATTCCAGATGTAACCCAGGCTTCTGGTACAATCTGCCTAAGAAAAGCCATGCCTAAGAGACTTTGAGCCAGTGATGAGGCTGGTCCCCAAAAAATGCATTGCCCACCCTTACCCCCTGCCCACTGCCACCCCCAAAGTCTTTAGCTTTCAACCCAGTTCTCAAGCTTCAGCCTGTTTTTAATCGAGTGCTTGGGAATCCACGAGAAATCTTTGCACACACTTTTCTATTTGCTACTCACTTATCCAACTTGATTTCATCCTTGTGCCGTCTTTTCTTTATTCTGAGCCCCTCATCTCCTCCTCCATCCCCCCATCCCACCCCCACCAAAAAGTAAAGCCCAACAACAGAAAAAGTAAGGGGCCCAAGCCTGGCTGGGCCACGATGACTTAACTTCTCTGTCACCTTGACATCGGAGGGATGTAATTCTGTGATGTGAATTAAATTGGAGTGTGTCACATGGATGCCACACATGCGGCACTCGTGCTGTCACTTGCGCCTCCTGTACCTGTTGGATACATTGTGACTCTGTCCTAGTTCTTTAACCAGCCTGGACACAAGAACCCTTTGTAACAGTGAGTTTCAGGTACCCAGTGCCTTCAGTCAGAGCAGGCCTACAACTGGGAGTCTTCTGGGTTTTGTTCTGTTTTTCAAATCCTCTTTTCAATTCCTTGTCTTGTTGGGTGGGAAGACTACTCTTTAAAGGAGAGTTTCCTTTCCGTGTGGTTTCTACATGTAGGCTGGCAGCATGAGCATCACCCGGGAACTTGCTAGAAATGTAAATTCTCTGGTTCCAACACGGACCTATAGAGTCAACAACACGAGGGATAGGGCCCAGGAATCTGTGTGTGGGGGGTTAGCATTGTGATAAAATACACGTAATATAAATTTACCCTTTAAACCATTTGCATAATATACTGTGTCTCGAGACACATGCTATCAGGGTGCCAAGATCATTCAATTGGGAAAGGACAGTCTTTTCGACCAAGGGTGCTAGGAAACCAGCACCCACATGCAAGAGAGTGAGGCTGCGCCCTGACCTTGTGGCACATATGAAAATTAACTCAAAATGGACCAAGGACCTAAACATAAGCACTAAAAATACGAAACTCATAGAAGCAAATGGGGGGAAGCTTTAACACATTGGATTTGACAACGATTTCTTGGCCATGACATCAAAAGTACAGGAAACCAAAGAAAAAATAGAAACTGAACTTCACGAAAATTAAAAACCTTTGTGGACCAAAGGACACTATCAGGAGAATGAAAAGATAACCAGCAAAAGGGGAGAAAATATTTGCAAATCATATTCATGTATCTGCCAATCATATATCTGATAATGAATATGCTATGGAGAATCAATCAATATTTGGAGAACTCCTAAGACTCAACTACATAACATACCATTGGTTGGCATTAACTACATTGACATTGCTATGCCTCTAGATAATTCTAATGCATGTTTCCGTTAGAGAACCACTGTTCTAAGTGTATTTTATCCTTTATTGTATATACTTAACCAACCTAAGATTAGGACAGTCATAACCAAATGGCCTTCCCAAAACACAGAAGGCATTTTATCTTGAAATTATGACCAGTCTCACTGCAATAATCTGACGGGAGTCCTAAACAACAAGAGTACTCATATCAAAAAGGGATATGTTACCAATTTAAATCCATTCTTGTTATAACCAGTAAGTGATCCACTGAATTTCTTATTGCCCTTTTAGAATTAACTACAAAAAAGACCCATGACATTTGGTTAATTGGGCTCTAGAAATCAAGTTTTCTAACAGACACTTTTAAAAAGGTTTATAAACACTCTTTGAAAGATTTTACCAAACTTGATCTTAAACTTGTTCATGGCATGTAATGTTCATATCAAGTTTAGTGTAGTGAGCTAAGAAGACTAAAATTTTAAAAGCTCTGCTGAATTTTGTATTAAAGTCTGATTTGAACCACGCTAAACTGGTACTCAGCTTTCATGTATTAATGAAAAAGGAGTCTAACACATCATAAATAAATCTACTTGTATGGTTAAAAACCAGCTTGTATACAGCCAAGTGAAGTCAGCCACATCTAAGCGTGGTAACTACATGCATGTCCAAGCTGGGTAGCAACACTCAGAAATTCATCGCCAACTCAGCCCTGGAAGAGAAAGAGTTACACCGGCTGCCAAACTTTTAAAACTTCAGCCACACAGATCAATTTCTAGTTATTATTTAGATATCCAGGCTTATTTAACTGACAAATTAGATGTTATTTTTCAGTTAACTCTATCTTTCGATGGTCGGCTATCATCCAATCCTGAAGTAAATGTGAGTTGATTAAAGTGGTAAAGGTTAAAACGTTTAAACCACATGCTGTAGATCTCAAAAATCAAGTCAATATGTGTAAAGGGAAGAATTATTAGAGGATTTATGAAATCTGGCCCGAACAAATTAATTCATCAGTTTAGCCAAAGGTCTGTCAATGAATTCAAGAACCTTTTCAAAAAGGGAAACATCTGGGGCAATTTAAGTTTCTGTTTATAAGTGAATGTTGTGGATGACGCTTCCTGGAAAAGAATATAACAGTTTACACAAATGTATTTGAAAGTTAATGTGAAATTACTCTCATGTCACTGAGGTTCAGGAGACAGTCCTCAGGGGATCTGAACTATTACTATACTCTCCGCCTCTTGGTGATGGAAGGGGATCTGGACCTCACCAGCACTAAAAGATGTTACAACAGACCCTGAGGCCACCCGTCTAGGAAGAGGGCACTGTGTAGATGTATATGCAAAGCCTCTGCCTACCCACCTGTGTTAAATGTGCTCAAATGCTGTACTAAATGGGAGATTTAAAGGTACTTCCAAGCATATACATATGCATTACATACATACATACACATACACCACATACATATGATTGTACACACATTTCTGCCTAACACATTTATTTAGAACCTAACCTTCAAGTAAGAAGCAGTGTCATTTTGTTTTGAGACAGGTAAAGTGTGTATTACACACATATAATAGAGAAGGAAACTGAAGCTCAGAATCATTGCATGGGTCTGTTCCAGAATGCACAGCTAGCAACTGGCAGGACTTCAACTTGAATGAATGTTATTTGATCCTGGGCCATTGTTCTGCCCGTTGCAACACATTACCTTCCTAGCCATTCCCAGCTGTGTTTTCATAAATAATGAGGGCTCATCAGAGGTCACCACCCTTGCTACTCAAAGTGCGATCTGTGGATCAGGAGCACTGGCATTTCTTGAGAACTTGTTACAATGCAGAATCTCAGGCCCCAGTCCTAGCCCTAATGAATCAGAATCTCCAGTTTAACAAGATCCCCAGGTGCATATTGTTACTTGAGAACCTGTTTTGAAATTCAGTCTGGGAAAACAATGCTAGAATTTACAGGCTAAAAAAAAGACCTGCTGAAACCCTTAAGATTTAATTTCAACTTTTGCAACAATAATTTTTTTTGTATTTTAAATATTTAAGTATTATATCTATATGTGCTAGATCTATATGAGAAGAACTATAAATTTCTAATGAAAGAAACCAAAGAACTAAATCAATGGAGATCATCCACGTTCAAGGATAAAAAGAGTCAATATCATCAAGTTCTTCCCAACTCACTGTATGGATTCAATCCAATCCCAGTTAAAATTCTAGCAAATTATTTTGTGCATATCAACAAACTGATCATAATTTTTTTATGAAAGACATGACATCCAGAATAGCAGGCAAATACAATACTGAAGAAGAAATTATAACAGTCACATCACTGATGCTACCTGAATTCAAGAATTACTGTAAATACAGTAACCAAGTGTTATATTGGCAAACAGACAAATAGAAAAGGCAGATCAATGGCATAGAACAGAAATCCCAGAAATAATACCAAACAAATACATTCAACTGATCATTGAGGAAGGAGAGAAAGCAGCACCATGGAGAAAAGAGTCTTTGTAGCAAATGGAACTAGTGTTCTAGACCTACACACACACACACACACACACACACACACACACACACAATGTGTCTAGATTCAAAATGAATCACAGACGTGAACTTAAAATGCGAAATTATAAAATTCCTAGGTTATACTATAAGAGAAACTCGAGGTGACTTTAGGTATGGTGATGACTTCAGATACAAAACCAAAGACACAATCCAGAAAAGAAAGAAGTGATAAGCTGGACTTCATGAAAGTCAAAAACTTCTGCTTTGCCAAAGACACTCTTAAGAGAATGAGGAGACAAGCAAAGACAGCGAGAAAGTATTTGCAAAAGACACATCTGATAAAGGACTATTATATAAAATATACAAATAACTCTCAGATCTTAACAATAAAAAAAAATTAAAAAATGGGCCAAAGATCTGAACAGAAACCTTATCAAAGATAAACAATGGCAAGTAAGCATATGAAAAGATATTCCACACAGTAAGTCATTAAGAAAACGCAAAATAAAACGGCAATGAGATACCACGACACACTTATTAGAGTGACCAAAGTCCAGAACACTGACATCAAATGCGAAGCAACAGCAACTCTGGCTCACTGCTGGTGGGAATGCAGAAGGGTGCAGCCATTCGGGAAGGCCCTTGGCAGGGTCTTACAAAACTAAACATACTTTCACAATCCAGCTGGTTCTTGTACTTCTTAGTACGTACCCAAAGGAGTTGAAAAACGTTACATCCACACTAAAACTCATGCACAGACGTTTACAGCAGCTTTATTCATAATTGCCAAAACTTAGAAGTAAACAAGATGTCCTTCGGGGGGTAAATAGATAAGTAAACTGTGGTACATCCAGACAGTTGGATATTAGTCAGTGATAAAAAGAAGTGAGCTATCAAGCCATGGGGAAAAAAAAAACATAAAGGGAAGTTAAATATGTACTATTAAGTGAAAAAATCTCATCTGAAAAGTCTACAGAGGATTTTTAGGGCAGTGAAACTATTCTGTGTGACGCTGTAATGGTAGTTGCATGTCACTATATACGTGTTAAAGCCTACAGAACGTACAACACGCGGAGTGGACCAGAATGGAAGCTACGGACTCTGGGTGATGACGTATCCACGCAGGTTCATCAATTGTGACAGATGCGCCACTCTCGTGGGGATGTTGCTGATGGGCAGGTTTTGCATGTGTAGGGCAGGAGGTATATGGGGAATCTATACTTTCTGCTCAGTTTTGCTGTGAACCTAAAACTGCTCTAAAGATAGTCTATTAAAACACAAAAAGTGCATAGGCCCATCGAAAGTCGTATGGTGTCTGGAACAATCAGCAGCCTAATGGAAATATAAGTGGTGGTATTTGCATACAATGGAAATAAACGAACTACAGCCACATGCAACAAGATGAATGAGTCCCACATAAGGGACACAAGAGAATGCCTATTTTATGGCTCATTTATACCAGGTTCAAGAACAGGCAGACCTAATCTGCAGTGATAGAAATCAGGATCATGATTACCTTTGGGCAGGGGTAGGTTTGAGCTAGGAGAAGGTATGAAAGAATCTTCTGGAGTACAGAAAATGTTCTGTTTTTTGATTGGGGTGGTCATTACTGTGAACAAAAAGGGGACTGTCTGACGGGCCCGACAAGCTCAGTAACTGAAATTAACCACATGGGATGTTCTGATCATAAAAACTCCCAAAGGAGTGGGTTATAATAGGGAGTCACACCTTGGGCCCATAATGATAGGGGAACAGTTACCTCAAGCAAGCCCTGTGTTTCTGTGCATCTAGGACGACACACTTACATTGGCAGAATGGTCTCTTCCCCACACTCCCAGAGAAAAGCATCCTCGTACCGGGGTGAGGCAACCCCAACACTACTCATTGTGGTCTATGAACCACGTACCTCTGCAAACTGTTAAATGTGAACTGTCCTGCACCCACCAACGTAAAAGAAATGTGTATTTCTTCGTTGTGCTTCTTATCCTGGAGACGTCCTCGCTTTGCGTCCTCCTGCCTTCTTCATCTGCCACCAGTGGATTTCATACAGCCTTCCTCACGTCTGTCTGCTCCTTTGATTCTAACGTCCAGTGATGAGATTCTGCTTGCGGGTCTGGCCCTGAGCCTGGGCTCCCACACACTCTCGCAACCTTTCTTTAAAGTTCCCTTCATCGACGTTACACAGCTGCGCTCAGACGTGACAGGAAGGAGCTGCGGACGTCAGGTCTGCATAGCATGCCGTCTTTTCCCCTCCGACTGTCCCTCAGCCTGGTCCCCATGTCCTCCTGCCTGCATCCTAGGTTGAAAGGGGGGTCACCAGCCGAAACCTTATGGGACACTAAGAGCACAAGGTGCCAGCAGCTTTGGTGACGAGAGGAGGGGCTCCTCGGTAAGGACAGCCGCGTCCTCCCCTTCGGGCACCGACGGCTGTGGTCCCACTCAGCAGCCGGAGCGGCACCTTGGGTTTCAGAGGCGCTGGCAACGGGGGCATCGCAGCTGCTTTTGGTATGTGCGGGGCCTGGAGACGTCGGCACCCGTGTGGGGCCCGGGGACCCAGTCCGCAGAGCCCACTCCTTCCGGGGGCCAGTGCCTTCAGAGCCTTGCTCTCCATGGGAGTCCTGAGCCACGTGGGACGGAACGTGGTGACAGACAAAACGGCAGCCTCACGACTGACAGAGCGATGGGAGGAGGAGGTGTAGAAACACGAGGTCAGTGGGGTTCCTCCTACTTAAGCTCCGGACGGGACAGGTTGATCCGTCCATCAGAGGCCGTGCTGGGAGACCTGAGCCCCTTGCCCCTCGGTGGTGACAAAGCCTTGGTCGCTTACGCACAGCCCAGCTACGGAGGAGGAGGGCAGGGCTACGTTCTCCGTGCTCAGCTCTCCGTCCCAAGCTCCCTGCGCACGAGTCGCTACCGCCCAGAGAAGGAGAGTGGAAGGCAGCCCTGTGCCACCGAACAGACATCCCCCCACAAGCCCGGGGTGGGGAGGGAGGGCCTTCCAGGACCTGCCGCTGACACCGGGCAGGGACCCGAGAATCTGGAGGTGCCGCTGAGCGCACGGGGAGCTGCCGTCCCCACGGCGGTCTGTGCTTAGTCAGATGGCATTCGGTGTCAGCAGGAACGGCACTCCCTGGGTCGAGGACATTCTGTGATCACAACTGGTGGTCACCATCTTCTGTCAGAGTCCTCAGAGGGCATCGGGACGCAACAGGAGAAAGACAGCACTTTCTGTTCATGTATGAGAAGGACAAAAAGAGGCACAGACTCAGGTCTGGGCGCCTCCTGCCCCTGCACGCTTGGGAGAGGAGCCCCCCGCTTCTCAGGCGGTGGCGCGGGGGTGCAGGAGGAGGGTTTCCTCCTTGAGGGTGGTCTCTTCTCCGGACAGCCCGACCTCTCTCCCGTCTGCAGCGGGAGCGGGGGAGGAGCAGCCGTCCTGGGACGGGGCGCCCGCTATGGAGCACGGAAAAACCTCCGCGTGCCCGGAGGGTACCAGCTTTTACACACACAGTCAGCTGGAAAGGTGCGTGTCATTTCGAGACGGGAGAAAGTGAACTAGATTACTCTAAGCTCTAATGTAAAGGTGGGGCACTGTCACAACCATATGAACGGTGTGTGACAAGTACCAAACTTCAGGTCCTTTACAAAATTGTGCTGGGACATCTCATTTGCAGTTACTGCCGTATGACATTTCCTTAATGTGTTGGGAATTATTTTTTTTGAAAATCATTCATATTTTTACCTATAATAATTTATTTAAATATATTAATATGATCGTAACAGTTGCTGCACTAAGAGCCTAATCTGGATTGTTGTAGTAACGAGACATTCTTCATGGAAACGAGAAGAAAAGAAACTATTCCCTTTGTACTGGCACTAGCTTTCCCCCTGAGTTGTTCATTTATGGGCTTCTCCAACTTTCCTGGGTCTACGGGAAAGGGTATTCACTCATTAGTCACCGAATGCCTATTTCTGCCCTCCCTGCTCTACTGATCAAGAGAAGCAAAGTCTCCAGTTTCTTAAAAGTCCATTTTTAACGCTCCTCGTATGACTCAGTGGACACGCTCACCGGTGACGGGCAATCTCGGTCTGACTAGCCCGCTCCCCTCCCGACACCTCCCGGCAGAAGAAATGAGTGCTGTGTGGAAGTTTCCCTGCAGGTGGCCCCTGCCTCAGTCATAACAGCAAGCCCATTTTATGATGGGAAACGTCCTTTTCAAGACATCAGAAAGTTCTATTGATGCAAAGCGCTCACTGCTACCAAGGTCTACCTCTTAAAGGAGCAGAAGACAATGAATCTCCGTTGCTGTGGCATCCAAAAATAAGACTCATTTCTAGTGTTTCAGATTCTCAGAAAGATCAGAACCCTCTTCGGAAGAAGCTGTCATCGGCACTAAGGTCTCCGACGGCAGCTGACGGCGAGACGGGCTTCTGCAGGCAAGGCGGCGACCCGCATGCCACGGAAGGTAACTGGGAAGCCGGTATTTCATATCGGGTGGCCAGGAGACGCAGGCCTCACTGCCTAACCCCCCCGAAGAGCCTCGTATGTCACTCACAGCGCGTTTCAAAGCCGCCCTGGCTCACTGAGCACTTGAGGGTGGGCTGACAGCTGTGGAAGCCCTAGAATGAGAAGAAGCTGCAGAGATGGGCTAGGCCTGAGAATGCGACAGTGGGACTAGGACTGGGCACTGGCGCATGCTCCCAGGGCCTGCTGGAAACCACGGGACGGTGTAACAGACTTTCACAACATGCATTTAACGTGGAGGGGAAAAGCAAAAGGAAGAGAGAGGTACACAGGCTGGGAGAACTAAAGAAAGCTAAGCAGGAAGAAATAAAAAAGTAACTGAGTATTAATCATAGGGTGAACAGCGAGAATAATTTAAATTATTTACCATCAATGATCTAAGTTTAAACCTTTCAATGCTAATTTAGGTCACAACACATGGCATAGTTGATGCACAGACCTTATTTTAAATTATATAATCATAATTACATTTTGTCAGTAACTTATTCCTAATTGCACTGCTTACTACTGTATCAGTTAAGTATCAATGCCAGGTATCAAGGGAGTCATTTTTGTCACCATTGCACAAGCTCACGGATGCTTCTTCAGCTCAGCGTTTCCCTTTCATATGTAACAGGGGGACCAGTTTGCGACTCAGTTTGTTTCTCCAGCCTGGGCTCTAAGCACGCAGCACACTCTGAAAGCATCTGGACTGAAAGCAGGGTTACAGAGATGCCCAGACGCCAGTCCATCAAGAGCCACACTTACTCAGGTAAATTCAACTGATGCATGTGCTGCGGCAGCCACGTCAGAAAGTCACATATTCAGTCATTCTGCGTACAAAGATTGTAGATTTTATACTAAGTCAGAGTCCTACCTAAAACTTACATCAAAGTTGAATGCCTATGACATTGAAAATAATTACAAATTTTCTGATCTCTATGAACTTCAAGTTTTGTAGTGCTCTGAAGCACAGGTCATTGATATTTAAGGCCACTGCCTACATCTTAATGATGATTACATTATTTTCTTAGCATTTTATTTAATAACAGACTAATGGCATTCTTTGTAAAGAGTGCTAGTCATTCCTGAGCTTAGCTCTGCTATCTTCAATAAAGAAAATACCTTTAGGTCCTTTTTTAAAAATTCTAAAAGGAGCTGCCTTTTATTATTAGGAACATTTTCAAACGTATAGAAAATTTGAAACACAGTGAACACTCGTCTCCCTCATGTACCTACCAAAGGTTCAACAACTGTTAACATTTTGCCATATAACCTTGTGAGTGCATGTGTGCACGTGCGTGCATGTGTGAGCGTGTATTTCCTAAACGCCTTGCAACCTAAGTGGCAGACTTCATAAAACTCTTTCCAAAATATTTCAGCTGCATTTCTTAAAAACAGAACATTTCACTATATAATTATAGTTATGAACACCTCCAAGAAAATTAACAATAATTCTGTATTATCTAATACCCAGGCTATATACAAATTTTTCCATTTGTTCCCCAAATATATTTTATGTAATATATTGTATATAGTTGTTTGTTTGGGGGGTTTTTTGGTGTCTCTTTAGTCTCTTTCAATTTAGAACAGTGTTCTCAATACTTACCACCCCTTAACACACTCTCTCTTTTCCTCTCCCTCTCCCTCTCCCTCTCTCTCTGCTTTGGCATTTGAACTTCTAAAGTGTCCAGGCCAATTGTTTTGTATAATGTCCTACATTGCAAATGTATTTGATATTTTCTTCATAGTGTCATTTAACTTGTTTCTCTCTCTTGCGTATTTCTTGTGAATTTTAAGTTGAGTCCTTTAGATATATCCTAACCATTTGATCAGAGTTACAGCTGCTTATGTTGGCTTTTTTATCATTACATGTATTGACACATAAGAGTTGCCCTTATCCAATAAACTGAAGTCTTTCTGATTTTGTAAAATAGGAGTGCTGTGAAGTGAGAGCTCTCTCCAGTACTTCGTGATTCAGCAAAAATGTGGCACACATTTACCCACTGAATCACGCTCTTTGCATTCCTGTAATTGAAACATTTTCATTTAGAATGGGGTGCATGACACTGAAAGCTATCATTTTCCAGTCAGTGTGCCATCTTTTTTTCCCTTAGCATCATCTGCCTTGTGATTTTTAGTTAAATATACCCTTCGGTACGAATAGGCAGTAAAAACTTAGAACTATCTAGACAGCCAATGATCTGCTTCTAGAACAATATTTTATGCATGTCCAAAAATGAATGAAATTTAGAATGACTAAATTTTTATTGCACCTGCTAAGTGTCAGGGAACTCAGTATGCTACTTCTGTAGTGGGTAGTGTGGTCTCTAAGGAATTGTGAAACTTGTAATTAACCCCGGTTACAAATATCTGTACGACTGATGTCTGAAGGTTTCAGAGTGATTGCAGATTAACCTAATTGCAAATCCATTACAATTAATAAGTTAATTATTTAGACTCTTCTCAATATAAGATGAAAGTTCAGTATTTATGACTGTGATTTGACTATTTATGTACAATATTTGTGTTAGGGCAACATTTTAGCCTTTTCAGAAGTCGCCTTTTAACTAGATACTGGGGGAAATCAGCCTTATTGATACAGCATACATGTTCCTGGCCCAGAAGAGCAGAAAGTCCATGACAAAAAGAAACAGTAAATTGTACAGTCTGAGTTACTGTACAGGTCCCTGCATCTGAGACTCATTATATACACTATAGGAGAGGATGAAAGTCTGAAAAAGAGATTCTCTCCACCCATTCCATTAGTCATTTAAATTGAGAATTAAAGAAAGAGCTGGAAAGCCTTGACATACATCATCTGGCAGAGGAGGCCCATGTTCTGAAAATCAATTTATTAAAAGCTCATTTACCAATTCACCAAAAATAAATTTTAGCTGATGTCCTTCTTGAATATATTTGCCCAATGGGAATAAATCGTTCTTATATGAATTAATTCATTCAACGAATACGCATTGAGTGCTTACTCTGTCTAGGCATGCTGTGGGTTGTACCCATAGCAGGGAGCGTCAGTCAGAGTCACTGCTGTCATCACACGAAACATCGGGTGGTGGTAAGTGCCAGAGAGGCCCCATGGGCTGCCTCTTCCTTTCTCTCCAGACTACACAGCACGGCACTTGATCCGGTTTCCCTCTCCTGGAGAGAGGCCAGGAATGGGAGTGGCACAAATAAAGTCACCTGTGGGTGCAGGGTCCCTACCCTGGAGGAGCATCTGACAATATGGCATTTGAACAGAGACCAGAACAAACGGGAGCGTGAGCCGTGACACTGTCTGGGGGCAGAACGGTCCAGGCTGAAGGAAGAGCAAGTACAAAGACCCTGAAGACCGATTCCTTAATCAACGCTTATCAGAAAGACGCAGGAGAAGACATGCTCAGAACAATACTCGACTGTCTACGTCCTCGCCTGCTACGAGCTGGATATTCCTTAACATGTCCCCAGGAATGCATGCATTTAAATAACCAAGAAGAGTATTTCTTAAAATATACTTTGCATAAATTTGGCAAATTCAGCAAATTGATGATTAGATAAATAGATCCTTTGCTACACTGGCATGGAGGAGACCAGCTTTCTTTCAATCAATCAGTTTCTGGCCAATTAACCCGGAGTGTTAACTGCCATAGAATGGACATGAAATAAATGTTTATTGAAAAAATGATAGGAAAAAGATGATGGGAAACAAAATGTCAGGGATCAGATGGAACACTGTATCTGAACACTGCAACATACTGGAACTGAATTTGGGCTTGGAACTAATGAGTCCTCTCTGCCCTCTGAAAAGCAATGCAGGCCTTCCAACAGCAGTCACACAAAACCTCTCTCTGACCGGGTCCATCTCCCAGCACCTCCCTTTTTATCTGCGAAGGAGGACCTGGAATTCAGCCTTCTCTCCTCTCTAGCTCAGTTGCTTTCTAGCCCTTGAAATGTTCCCCACCTGACGTGTTATCTCCCTAACTGCTCATTTTCTTCTGCACCTAGAGTGAAGCACGCAAGCCTTTTTAATTTTAGGAATTTCATTCCTGATCTCTGAAAAGAAATAGGATAACAAAACAGCTAATATGGCAGAAATGTTCCTTCCCTTTTGATTTTTTGGAAGAGTTTGAGAAGGATTGGTGTGAATTCTTTGAATATTTGGTAGATTTCACCAGTGATATCATCTCATCCTGGGATTTTGTTGACTTTTTTCTTTCTTTTTTTTTTTTTTTTTTTTGTATGTGGGTAGTTCCCTGGCTGGGAATCGAACCCAGGCCAAAGCGTTGACAGCGCCAGTGCTGAAGCCTTAAGCCTTAAGCCGCTACACCACCAGGGAACTCCTGTTGACATTTTTTATTACTGATTCATTCTCCTTACTCATTACAGGTCTCCAATTCTTATTTCTTAATGATTCAGTCTTGGTAGGTTGTATATTTTTAGCAATCTGTCTGTTTCATCTAGGTCATCCAATCTGTTGTGGTGCAATTGTTTGTGGTACTCCAATTCCTTTTATTTCTGTAAAATCAGTAGTAATGTCCACTTTTTATTTCTGATTTTAGTTATTTCCATCTTCTCTCTTTTTTTCCTTCTTGGTTAATATAAAGGTTTGTCAATTTTGTTGGTCTTCTGGAAGAACTACTTTTGGTTTTATTTATTTTCTCTATTGTTTTTCTATCTCTATTTATATCTACTCTAATCTTTTTAATTTCCTTTCTTTTGCTAGCTTTGGGTTTAGTTGGTTCTTTTTCTAGTTCCTGAAGTAGTAAAGCTAGGCTGTCCATTTGAGACCTCTGTTCCTTTTAATGTAAGTGTTTATAGCTAGAAACTCCCCTCTTAGTGCACTTTTGCTGCATTCCATAAGTTTAACTATGTTGTGTTTTTATTTTCATTTTTCTCAAGATATTTTAAATTTCCCTTGTAATTTCTCCTTTGACCTATTGGTTATTTAAGAATGTGTAGTTTAATGTCTACATATTTTTGAATTTTCTAGCTTCCTTTCTGCTGTTGATTTTGTTTCATTCCATTGTAACTGAAAAGATAGTTTGTACGATTTCAGTCTTCAAAAATGTATTAAGACTTGTTTTGTGGCATAACATATGGTCTATTCTGGAAAATGTTCCTGTGCACTTGAGAAAAATGTGTATCACGCTGTTGCTGGGAGGAGAGTTCTGTGTGTGTCTGCCAGGTATGACTGGTCCCTAGTGTCGTTCAAGTCCATTCTTGTTGATGCTCTGTAGAGTGGGTCTATTCATTACCGAAAGTGGGTATTAAAGTCGCCTACTATGATTATAGGTAGGGTTTTGTTTTTTAAGATGGTCTTTGTGAGGCGAAGTTTCTGAGGCCTGAAATGGCTGAGATTATTTTTTTATTGCACTCTTATATTTAAATGACAATCTGGATAAATACAAAATTCTAGCTTCAGAGGTTTTTCTCCTTTTCAATACTAAAAAAATGCAACTCGGTTGTCGTCTTCTGGAAGTTTGTGAAGTGTCTAAGATGTTACATACTCATTTGTAAGTGATCTGCTATTTCTCTCTGGAAGATTCTTTATTTTTGATATTCTTAAATTTTAGTATATTAGGTCTAAGTATGCAAACTTTCAATAATAGCAACCTGTCTTATTTAACTGTGTAAGAGTCTATGCAATCTCCATGTTTTAGCTAACAAATGTGGACATCTATTGACTTTGAGTTTTACGAGGTTCATCGCTGTATCTTCAGTACCTAGTAGGGTTCCTTGCATATGGTAAATGCACTAGATAAAATTTGTTGAATGAGTGAATCACTAAATAGACACTAAGGAGACTGACAAGTTTTCTGAGATTCTATAAAATATATTAATATTTCTTTTGTAATCTGTCTCACTAGCTAGAGAATTTTCATAGAAGAAAAATAAGAGATAGACATTTAACAGAATTTATGAATCTGAGTTAGTTCCAGTAAATGGTCTATGGATTATATGAAATATAAGAAAATGCATACTTAGGAAAAGCATCATGCAAGTTATCGTTGGTTTATATACTTAGATCTAGAGCCTGAGAGAGATTAGTCTCCATCAAAAATACAGCTCATTATACATGTCACACATCACACTGTATTTGGTCTACAGCCCTTTCTCCCCTACTGAACTGTGACAAACTTAGAGGGACCACCTATGTTTGGATGAACAACGCAAATAACAAATTTATACTATACTCTTACAGATTAGTGTTACATACCACTATGTAATAATGAAAACACTTAGACGTAGAAAGGAGTGGTAGGTTTGCTTTTTCCCTTAAGAATATCCACTTAGGATATTCTTGAGAGCATAGTGACTATAGTTCATAATCACTGTAGTTAATAATGTACAGCACAGTGGTTATAGTTAATACTACTGTATTATATATTTGAAAGTTGCTAAGAGAGTGGATCTTAAAAGTTTTCATCACAGGAAAAAATTTTGTAACTGTGCAGTGATGGATGTTAACTCGACTTTTACTGTGATCATATTGCAATATACACAAATATTGAATCATTATGTTGCACACCTGAAACTAATATAATACTATATCAATTATATCTTAATACATAAAAAGAATATGCACTTATATGAATGAATGCTAAATTAAAAAAACAGAAATGGAGGAGAATGAAAATTTTCTTTGCTTAAGTCATCTCTGTTATGGTTCTAGGCTTCTTTTGCTTAGTGGCATGACCTTTTTCTAATGATAAACAACCATGTGTGAGCCCCCACCACCATACGCTCTGCTTCTCCTAACTACCAACTAAAATAATAGCAATTAATGCCCACCTTAAACAGTCACGCAAATGGCCAAGTTGTCACAGACTTACACACTGATAGAATCTTTCAGTAGAACATCAGTAATAACAATGTTGATAAAAAAGGAAAAGACAGATCCTCGCGTGATTGTGAATATAGAAAGCCTCAGGACAATTCACAGCTATAAGAAGTATTACTGCTATAACATCGGTAAATGCACATAGACATTAAGAAATTGCTCTGGCTGGTGGAATTCTGGCAGGCTTTTAGATACTGAGAATCTGTTTATAAAATTGAACTATATAAATAACTAACAGTAAGAATAATAAAGCCCATGTTTTTCTACAGAAATTGAATGAATTATCGAAATTTGAGAAGGTGTTAACAGTCTTGAAAATATGAATTCTTTGGGTTTAGCATTTCTACTGTGCAAAAGTGGTATGGGGTATTTCAACCAGTCTGCCAAATAATCTTTGCATAAATTGGAGAGAGCAGTTCCCCTGAAAGAGTTGCTTTATATTAAAAAAAAACAGTATCCAGTTTAAAAGTAAACTCATTTAACTTTAACATGCTTTTCATATTTTTCTGCCTTAATTAGTTCCTCAAGTTCACTTCTTATAACCAAAGACTATCAATTTGCAGCTCATACTCTCATTCAAATATACTGATGAACAGAGGGCAATGTGATAAAATGATTCTTATGAAGGAAGCATAATATTATATTTGCTTTCAGAATAAACTTCTAATCATGTCTGCACATCCTGCAATGACCACACTGTTTCATGGATTCTAAGGTATCGCTCCCTTTGGGAACATATTTGAAATGTAAAACTTTGGCAACCATCTTCACAAAGTACACAGGTATCATTTAAAATTTGCTCTTTAACATTTTAACCCATGTGTATATAGCTTCTCTTTTGAAATAGGTGCCTTGTTTAAAGAATTTAAGCAATGAAAATTCAGGTAAAGTCACCAATAGTAAGGTGATATGGTCTAAAATAGCTTAAGGAAAGTTATCTTTAACAAAAGTGACATAGAATTTCAGACTTGAAATGGACCCTATAGATCATGTAATCTGAAGACCATTAGCCAGCCATGGTAAGGACTGAAAACATTTTCACCCTATAATTTTTTATGTGATCCAGATATTTAATGTTTCTATCCTGCATAGTTGAAGGCACAATCTACATTTTTTTGCATTATCTAGATGTTATTCAAAAATAATTTTCATAAACTGGAATATTTGGGAGAGAAATGGTTCTATTATGAATATGTACTAAATTTTTGGAGTTTACTTAATTTCTTGGAAAACTACATCTTCATTAGTATTTACCTAGTTAGGCAAAATTTTGTTGATCAAATTTTCTACATTGAATCATCCTTTCATTTCAGGAATAAACCCGACTTATAATGGTGTATAACCCTTTCAATATACTGTATTCTTTATGCTAGTATTTTGTTCAGGGTTTTTGCATCAATATTCATAGGAATTTGGCCTACAGTTCCTTGTGGTGTCTTTATCTAGCTTCCTCATAGAAAGCTAGAAAGTGTTCCCTCCTCTTCAGTGTTTTAGAAAAGTGTGGGAAGGATTGGTATTAGTTCTTTTTTAAAGGTAGAATTCACTAGTGAACTCCTCAAGTCCAGGACATTACTCTGGGGGGAGATTTTTGAATACTGGTTCTTTTGTGTTAAAATGATTTTAAATAGTGGAATCTTTAAATGTCTTTCTCATATCCTTTTGTATATATTCTATAGCTATTTTCTTTGTGGCTATCATGGGGATTACATTTAACAACCTAAAGTTATAACACTTCAATTTAAATTTATAGCAGCTTAATTTCAATAACATACAAAAACTTCTTCACAGCTCTGTCCTCTTTATATATTGTGTGCCCACAAACATAAATTAATAATTCTTTTAAATGCATTAGTCGCCCAAATTAGGTAGAAAACAAGATTTGGACTTAAACCCAAAGTTATAGTAATACCAGCTTATACACTAAAGATTAATTTTTCTTTAAACTTCCCTTACATCATGTAGAAAACAAACAACATGCAGTTACGATAATATTAGCTTTTATAATTTCCATTTACCTTTGTTGAAATCTTGATTTCTCTCTATGGCTTCGAATTACTGTCTAGTGTCCTTTAACTTCACCTTGAGCATTTCTTGCAGGGCAGGTCTAGTAGTCACAAACTCCCTCAGCTTTTATTTATCCAGAGCTGTCTTAATTTCTCCCCTACTTTTAAAGACAGTTTTGGCAGATAAAGGGTTGTTGGTTGACAGTTTTCTTTTACTTTTAGCACTTCGCACATATGATTTCACTGTCTTCTGGCCTCCAAAGTATCTGATGAGAAACTTGATCATAATCTTGAAGATCCTTTGTACTCATATGTGATTATTTGCTTCTCTTTTGTTGCTTTCAAGATTCTATCTTTGGCTTTTGAAAGTTTCATTACTGTGTGTCTTGGTGTGAGTCTCTTTGAGTTCATCTTACTGGGTATTCATTAAGCCTTGTAGGTGTTCATATTCAAGTCTTTCATCAAGTTTGAGATATTTTCAGCCATTGTTTCTTCAAATAGTGCCCTTTCTCTCTTCTGCTTCTGGACTCCTACAACACATATATGGATCTGCTGCATGGTATTCCACAGGTCCTTTAGGCTTGCTTATTTTTCAACTTTTTTTTTCTGTTTCTCGGCCTTAATAATTTCCATTGTCCCATCTTCAAATTCACTGATTCTTCTGCCTGCTCAAAACTGTCTTGAGTCCTTCTGGTGAGTTTTTCATTTCAGTTATTGTACTTTTCACCTCCAGAATTTTGTTAGGTTTTCTATCACTTTGTTATTTCCATTTTGTTCATTTATCATTTTGTTGACTTTCTCCACATCTTCCTATAGTTCGCTGAGCATCTTTAAGACAGCTCTTTTAAAGCTTTGGTCTAGTATACCTGTCCTTAGGTCTTTTTCAGGACAGTTTTTGTTGATTTGTTTTTCCCTTTGTATGGGCCATACTTTTCTATTTCTCCGTATGTCTTGTGATGTTCCTATTGAACACTGGACATTTAAATCTAATAATGTAGTAACTCTGGAAATCAGATTCTCACCCTTCCCCAGGGTTTGCTGAGTATTTTTGTTGTTGTTGTTTTTGTGATTGTACAGGCTGTCTCTTGCCAAGGATCAACCTGAGGCATAAACTTAGCATCTTCTGTCTTTTCTCAGCCTTTCCCTGGGTGTGTTGGTCACTTTCTAATTTTCCCCATATATGAGAATGCAGCTGTATTTGAATGTCCTAGTTTTTAATATCTGGCTTCCTAAAGGGGAAAAAAGCAAAAAAATGAAGGAAGGTACTGGCCATTTAAATCCCTTGGACATCATTTCAGCCAGAGGGGGCAGGGCTTACGATAGTGGGAGAAGGTATAACACAGCAAGGACACATCAAGAAGGCACCAGCTATGAACAAGGAAGAGGGTTCTCACCCAAATACAACCATGCTGATACCTTGATCTTGGACTTTCCCACCTTTTAAATATGAGAAATAAATTTCTGTTGTTTATAAGCTACTCAGTCTTTGGGGTTTGGTTATAGCAGTCCAAATGGATCTTTTTCTTGACACTTTTTGCTGGATTTACACACAACTTTAGAGGTCTATGAACCACATATAAATATTTGACTTTTGCAGTGTGAGCATAAACACTATTTTTGGGTAAAATCATGTTTCTCAAGAGCATCTTTAAGTAATACATGTGAAATGTCTGTTATCATCTTTTCTTTCTCTCTTTGTACATTTAATAGGCTTAATTTTGCTAGATCCTGCTTTGCCAATGGTTTTGCATCGTGATTTAGTTATCCAACCTCCCTTATGTTGACTTCAGGAATTCCTAAATATTTTTGAAACTTTCAATTTCACTTTGAGGTGATTAGCATCATAGTGTTTGATGTTTACAACATTAGCACCTAGACAAGGATGTTCTTGCTAAGGGCTCAGATTAATGCTACTGTTAAAGAAGAGGGAAGCAATGTTTGGGGATATCTAATTTTGTGAGGTGTCGAATTCACTAAAACATACTTTTATGTCATGTATTTCTGCTACACTATGCATCATAACCATGGGGGTGAGGTTAAATAATACTCAGAAAATGAGGCCTCCTCCTCTTCTGTTAGTCACAGTGATATTCCTTCCGAATGATTGCTTTCATTTCAATCAAAATTTACTTCTGAATTTGTTTCATCACTCCTCTTTAGAGGTCAGCTTTTTAAGGATCAACATCTTAAATCAGTAGACCTCTGGGGGGATAAAAGATAGTATTACCCAACTAGTCATTTCAGTGGGGAAAAATAATCAAACTTTTTCTCCGGTAGTTGTAGAGAAAAAAGTGAGCTGGATTGAAATGTCCATTTGTCATTGATTTTAGAGACAATGTGAAAAAAGTTTAAGCAAAAACAGATATATTCAATCAATTCCAAGAAACAGATTTTCTACATTTTAAAATTTCCACTATTAGATGCATAATAAAATCAAGAGTTACAATTATAAGGGTTTTTTTTTTTTCCTTTTTTAAAGTAGTAAATAATATGCTTTATAATTCATGGTGTTTTATATTAGAATCCAGTCCAAAATTCCTATCTAAGTGATAATGTACTACCAACTCTTAGCCAAAAACATTACACTGAAGCAATGACTATGCAAGAATGCAACTTTCAAGTGGATGCATTCCATTGATAACAACAGTAATAGCAATACATATATTCTTTACTGTGACCAGGTACTGTTTTACGTGTTCTACTTATTTCTTATCAATAACCCTTTTTAGGTAGGTTACTATTATTAGCCTCTTCGCTGTCATAGTCGAGGATACTGAAGCAGTGGGGTTAAATGACTTAACCTCTTAGTGATGTGTGAAGTCCAATAATGTGTAATACACATAATTATTGGATGAGTCAGATGTTTCTCTTAGATACAAAGTTTTTACCGACTGGTAGAAGAATTTTATGAAAACATGCTGCAAATTTTTAGTATGTCAAAGAATGGATATCATCTATTTGCAGTCAACAGCTTTGTAAACTTTTCCTCATTAAAACCCTGTGTGTGATAGGCAAACTATATACGCCCAACTCCCACCCCACCCCCGCCAAAGATGTTCACACCCTAATCTTGAAGCCCATGGATATGTTATTTTATGTGGCAAAGGTACTTTGTTGATATAATTAAGGGTACAGATCTTAAAATGGGAAGTGTCCTGGACTACTCAGATGGACCCAATCTTATCCTATGAGCCCTAACTTAAAATCAAAGAATCTTTCCCAGCTTCAATTAGAGGGACGTGTAACTACACCAAGAAGGGTCCCCCAAAAATGCAATATTGCTGGCTTTGAAGTTGCCATCAGCCAAATGATGTGTGCAGACCCTAGAAGCCAGAAAAGTGAGGAAACAAATTCTGTAGCGCCTCCAGAACACAAACAAACAAACAAACAAACAACACAGCCTAAATGACTGACTTGATTTTAGCCTAATGAGACCTGTGTAGGGCTTCTGACTTACAGAACTGTCTGACAAATTTGTCTTGCCTGTAAAATCCTTTTGTGCTATTTAAGCCAGTAAGTCTGTGGTGCATAGTTACAGCAGCCATAGGAAATTTCATTCAGGCCCATTTAGGCTAACCTCATTCAGTAAAATATCACACTGTCTATGGAGACATTTTATTAAGCGAAGGAACTCATTTTTGTATTAATCAATCCAGAGCATTAGCTTGCAAAAATGTTAGATAGGCAGGAATCATTTAACTCAGGGTACGCTGCCCTGAAGATGTTTACAGAACCATACTTGATGGTTTGGCACTTTCCAGGTGTTATCCAAATCACTAGTAATTTTAGAGGGTACACTGAAAAACATTTTAAATCAAGCTTGTCCCACCTGCAGCCCAGGGCTGCTGAGAGCACAGCCCAACATAAATTTGTAAACTTTCTTAAAACATTACAAACATTACACACGGGCCTCTTTTTTAAAGCTCATCAGCTATTGTTAGTATTGGTGTATTCTATGCGTGGCCCAAGACAATTCTTCCAATGTGGCCCAGGGAAGCCAAAAGGTTGGACACCCCAGCTCTAAATGTTGGACACCCCAGCTCTAAATGTTCATAGCAGTTTTACCTTTGCCTTCTAATTAAGCACGTTTTGCTGGTTTCCTGCTCACGTTAGGTACTTAGGACTTATTGTACTGCAGTAGAAAGACGCGCTAAGTTTACCCAGCCTCCCTGAGGTCTCGGTGTTCCACTTGGGTGAGACTGCCCTCTCACTCGCCTCCTAAAGTTCCTCGGTTTGTGGCTTGGACGCAGTAACGAAGCACCAAAGAGAAGCCAGAATGCCAAAACTGCAGGGACGACCGTCTCCGGCCAGGCCGCCAACCTTCTTACCAGCCCTTACAAGGTCACAGCAGGACCAAGGACACGAATACCTGCCCGCCTCCCTCAGAAGCTGCAAGATCCCGCACCGCACGTGCGAGCGACAGCAAACCTCGCGAGACTTCCAACGATCACGTTTCTTTGTGTTGCAGCCCCGCGGAGAGAGGGTGGGTGGAGCCGGGCAGGACGCTTGCTCCACCCATGTAAACCCAAATTATCTTCTCGCGAGATCCCCTTCACAGCGCGGGCGCCCGTTCTCGCGAGGTTTCCCGGGTCAGAGTGGGAAGTGGCGGTGGGCGGTGGGCGGTGGGCGTGGAGGCCCCACCCGGAGAGGGAGGGGCAGGGGCCGGCATGCCCGCCTGCTGGTTTCTGGCGGCAGCGGCGGACCCCGGGGCGATCGGGTGATTGCCGCCTTGCCAGCCTCCGCCGCACCCGCCGGCCCTGCCGCTGCCTCGGACTCCGCCGCAGGCTGCACCTTTGCTCCCTGTCGCCCCGCGGCGTGGGCTTCTGGGGGGCGATGTACCGAGGGCGGCGGGAGGTGGTGCTGGCCGCGGTCCGCCCGCTCGCCGCCTCCTCCCCGTCCTGCGCTGCCGATCGGTGCGTATTAAAAGTAAACGGGCTGCCGGGCCCATCCCCCGGGCCACATGGATCCCTCTGCCCCGGAGCCCCGCGCGGAAACCGCCGGCAAAGGTATAAGCTCCGCGCTCGCCTCTCTGCCGACACCCGCCTTTACTGCGCCAGGTTGGAACCGTTCCTTCCTGTTCCCTGGAGGGTTGGGACTTCACCCGGTGGCTCCTCTGAGTGACAGCTGGAGATCGTGAACCTCTCCAAGGCTGGGACCTGGACTCTGGAATAATAGCTCTGACAGTTACTTGCTGAGCCACTGTGGACAGTGTCCTCCTCTGTAACATCGAGGTCCTTGCTGAGTTCTTGTGATTGTTAAATGAGGTGGTTTATGCCAAAGCACTTAACGTGACCCAGCGTCTGGCCCGTCGTAAGCACTCAGTAGTGCATGTTTGATATTTTGATTCTTTATCCTTGTATGCCCCAGTTCTTTGTGAATGGTAGAAGTTTTGTTTGTTTGTTTTTGTTAAGTAGGTGAAAACACGTTGAGCTGTTCAGTTTACTTTATAACAAACACTAAGAGCTTAATATACGTACTGAATCAGAGTCTCATATTCTGCCTCTAGAGAGTCACCACCAAGAGAGTGTTTAGGGAGGGTGTGGTTACCTGCCACAAGTCTCTGCTGCGCCTGCCTTTTTACCCCGGAACTAATAGCTTTCATCATCTGTAGTGCAGTACCACAAAATCTACCAGGTACTGTTCTGTGCCTGGCAAGATGGTAGTTGTTCCTTTACAAGATTGCCTTTGAGGAAGGGCTTGATCTCATTTAAATGGATGAGGACATAAGAGCTAAAGTTCCCAGAGGTTCATGTAACAAGCCTAAACTCTGAAGGCTAGGAATTGATGGTACTGTAACTTAGGGACCACAAATGTCAATACCTATAGAAACCTGGCAGGTGAGATAAATAGATATGCTGCTCAGTGGAGATTTATAGTGAGTGGGATGATCACGCTTCAGATAAAGGGACAGCGGCTGCTAAGTTCCAGGGAATTGTTCCTTCACGTGTGATGTGGTGCAGCAGGGGAGCTGCAGGGTCCACTAGCCTGGTTCACTCCAGGCTCTGCCACGTTCTAGCTGTGTGACCAAGGGCAGGTTGGTTAACCTGTATCTGTTTCACTCTTTTTAAAATGGAACAAAATGATATTACTGAAATGAAATAATAATGAAAGGGTTGTTATGAGGCTTCAATGAACTACATGTGAAGCACATGCTGGCACACATAAGCCTTCACATGTTAGCGGTGCATAAATATGTGTTAATCCTACAACTATTTGAGTTTCAAACATTGTTCTAGGTGCCCAGGATGTAGCAGTGAACATAAATTAAGTCCTGGTCTAGGGAACTTACATTAAAGTTGAGGAGATAAACAATGACTGATAGTTCATGTTTTTCCATGAAAATGGAGTCAGACAAAGTAAAGAAGGAGAGTGTCAGGGAATGCTGTGTTAGGTGGGGTGCTCAGAGAAGTGAGCAGGTGCCGTTTAAGCAGAGACCGGAATGAAGGGGAAGAACCCCCCACTTTGGGATTTGAGGACAGTGTTGGTGGGAGGGACAGAAAGCTCAGGGGCCCTGAGAGCGGGAGAGTAGGAAATGAGGTTAAAGAGGCAGACGGAGACCAGATGGTAAGGAACCTTACATTTCCCCCCACCCCCATTTCATTTGACAAAAAATCCTCCCAGTTTAAGCCGTGTGTTCTGGAATTTGAATACCGAGAGATTCCACTCCTAGCTCACATTTAACTGACTCTATTTAGTTCCAGCAATGATCCAAACTCAGGAACCAAATAGATGTCTGTAAGTGGTTGTGTGAAGCCCATAGGTTTCTGCACGAGGGATACCTTTCGACTCACATGCTCTTCTTAGAGCTTCGCTCTTCACTTCCGTTTCCTCAGTAATTCTTTCTCATAGCACAGGGTTCTCTCTTCTTCCAGAGCGCTTACAGCAGTTCCATGTTTGTGAACTTTTTAGTATCTGTCTCCCTCAGTAGATATCAAGGATCTGTGAGATCAAGGATGTGTTTTCGAAATTCGGCACATGTCTGTTGAATGCTGGTCATGGCGATACGGTTTTGAACAAAACAGACATTTTCTTGGAGATGAAATTACTCCTCAGTGGGAGAGACAGATAAAAAGAAATAAACATGATAATTAAACATTGTTATGTGCTATGGAGGCAGTAAAATACTGAATAGAGAGTAATGGGGTACCCTACTTTCAGTAAGGTGGTCAAAACTGGAATCTCTGAAGGGATGACATCAGATGTTATCTAGTATGTTTGAGTCAAGGGAAAAATCGAGAAAGTTTAAGTTGGAGAGGTAAGTAGAGGCAGAACCTACAGGGGCTTATGGTCTATGTATAAGGAGTTTGGACTTGATTCTTTGTGCAGTGGATGGTTAGGGGAAGATTTTTAAGTTAAAGATTTGCTAATAATTTATATGTTTGAACAGCCAGTATTGGTGCTGGGTGGAAATGGGTAATAGTGGGGAGACAAGCAGCAGCAGAAACAATGGTCAGGAGGCTACAGCACTGACTTAGGAGAATGTAAGGTGGCGGGCGTTAGGACAGAGGTTGGGTCACATCTGGCCTCACGCTTGTTTTCACAGATAAAGTTTTATTGGAACACAGCCACGCCCATGTGTTTATGTGTTTGGGGTGGCAAGAGACAGGATAGCCTGCAAAATCTAGACTAAGAACTAGCACAAATCTGAGTCTACAGAAGTCGTAGTTTGCCAGTTGATAGAGAGAGAGCAGCATGGAGGAGTGTGATGCACGTTTGAAGCAAAGCCAGCTGGTACTCTGGTGGATTGGATGAAGACAGTGGTATAAAGTGACAAGTAAGAGCTGACCGAAGATTTCTACCTTGAAAAGTTGGTTAGGCAGTAATGCCATTTAATAGATTCAGAAAGTGGTTCTGAGCGAGCTTTAATGTCTGTCATTTTTGACATTGGTTTTTTGTTTTTGTTTTTTCATTTTGTATGCATTGTGTGGACGAGTATCCAGTTAATAATTGGTGTCAGATGATAATATGTTAAATAATAAATATATTAATGAATTAAGTGTTTGAAAGTAGAAGTCATTTGCTGAGTAAGGAAACAAATCATGTGAAACAGAAATGATGTGCTACGAGTTGCTGCATCAGTTAATTTAGGTTTTAAGGCTCAAAGAGTCCTATTTTGAAAATGGGGCTCATTGACCTATTGTCATCCCTGTCCAGTGCATCAGAGTTTTAGTTTCGCATTTAAATTGTCTTTTAGGATAGAGTAGCAGTTCTCAGATAGTTCGATACAAAGGTTAGAGTAGAGAACAGATTTTTCTCTGTGTGCTTCTAATTGTTATGCAAAACACAACCTCACCAAAGTTAGTGGGAGTAGTGCTTTTACTTTTGAGGAACAACTGATGGAAATAGCATAAGTTATTCTTGTTAAAGAGATTGTAGACATACTGGTTATACTATAATCACGAATGTTATAAAAGCTGAACTTGAAATCATCAAGAAGACCCTAGGAAACTACCAGTGGTCACCTGATCTCAATGAGAAATGTATGAGAAGAATAAGTCTTACAATTCTTATAGTTGTTGTCAATCCCACAATTCCTCTGGGATTCTTGCTATAAGAAATCCATTTGTGAAATTATTTTTATTTAATTTCCTTCATTTGGTACTTTTTAATTGTACCAATAGTATATACTCTGTAGAGATTTCACTCTCCATTCATAATGCTATATTTTCAGAATAGAGAATAAAATAGCTGTACAGTTAAGCACAGAATAAATTCATGTATATAGAGGTCAGACTCTTCAAAAAAATAATAGAATCTTAGCAGAAAGAGATCTTAGAATTCACCTGTTTTGTTTTGTTTTTATGAATTCTAAATCAGTTCTTCAAAACCTTGAAGGGAAAAAGCTGTGACAAAACTTGTGCACATCATTGAATTGGAGGTTCCCTTGGTTAGCTGTACGTATATTAAAGCAGCAGTTTAGAAGCAGCAGAGTATTGACAGTGAGAAGAAACAGCTGTCTCCAGAGAAAGAAGAAAGGCTAACTCTAAAACAGAAGACAGAAGAATCACAAACGCATCACCATCCAGAGGATTTTAGCTTACTCCTCACCAAGTCCCCTTGACTATTACTCTACCATGTCATGAATAATAGACATAATGTTCTTGACTCATCGTGAGTATTTAAATCAGTGCTTCTCAACCCTGCCTGTGCATCAGAACCACCTTGGAATTCAACAATAGCAACCAAGCAGGGTAATAAAGCCAGATGCCCGTGGCCCGTATCCACTGAATCAGAATCAAGAGGTAGCGTCCAAGCATGTGTGGGGAAGATGATGGCACAGCCCGGCTGACAACCCCTGGAAGTAAATTATATACCATCTATTCTGCTTTCTGCAGGAGACCATCTGATGACATGTTTTAGGGCAATATCTGTACATGTTAGAAGTATCCTTTATCTTGTTTCAGTTTTTGAAAAAGTACATGGGTGTTTTTTGTTTTGTTGTTGTTTTTCTCATAGCAATGGATAAATGAGGTTTTATTTTATAAACTGGATCTGGAGACGTTATTTTCTTCTTCGTTATTACAGGCCTGTGGCATCCAGGGGAAGGATGTCTTGTCCCTTCTCTGGATCACGAGAGACTGTGTGTAGCGCGCGGAAAATCTGTCTCGGTGGATCAGCGCGGCAAGTCGTTCGCAGCTGTCCCACGTTCGGATTGTCAGGAAAGGAAAGTACCTCTTAACAGACTTCAGGAGGTAAAATCTGTTAAAGATTGCCCCAGGAATTTCATATTTGATGATGAAGATTTGGAAAAACCGTACTTCCCAGACCGAGAGCCCCCCTCCGCTGCCGTGGCCTTTCCGTTCCCCGGAGGTGGAGACGCGATCCCCTACACCATCAATAGGTACTTGCGAGACTACCAGAGGGCGGGGGCCCAGTTTCTCTATGGACACTTCATCCGAGGCAGAGGGTGCATTCTTGGTGATGACATGGGACTTGGAAAAACTGTACAGGTAACTACTTTATAATTGAAATTCAGTGAAGCCATTTTATTATGGACTTGAGTAGATACCGAATGCAAATCTCCAGTTGGAGTCCCATCTCTTAGATCGCTATTGTGTGTCTCACCCACTTGGCAGGAAAGCCCTCAGAATTAAGGGCCTTAGTCATTATTTCATCCTCAGTAATTACTTAGTATTTATGAAACATATTATTCAAAATAATATTTTGGTACAACTTGGCTTGGTTTTACCTTTGGTAGTGCTAGCACTAAGATATCGATTCTATTTATAAAGTACTTTAACTTTCTTAGTGATACTTTATGGAAGGGAAGTGTTCTGACATTGGGTAAGCTGTATAGTGTGGTTAAATTGATTTCTTGCAGGCCTTTTGTGCATACGGGATCAGCTGTTTCTTGCTCTGGGACCCCTGGGCCTCTGGGAGTGCTGTTGATGGACTTCAGAGAGGCCTCCTCTTTCCCTAGAGCCAGAGCTTGTACATCAAATCACTGTGTACTTTTCTGCAGAGAGGATCTGTGTTAGCTATCGCTGTATAACAAATTACTCCAAAATTCTGCAGCTTGAAACGATGCACATTTATCACATTGTGGTTTCTGTGGGCCGGAAGTCCAGGCGCAGTGCAGCTGGTCCTCTGGCTCCTCCTCTCACGGAGCCTCAGTCCTCCCTTGGAGTAGGGAGGACTCACTTCCCAGCCCACATGAGTTTGGGCAAGATTCAGTTCCTTGTGGGTTGGTGGACAGAGCCCTCAGTTTCCCATGAGCTGTTGGTGAAAGCCTTCCCATGGTTCCTTGCCACTGCATGGAGCTTTTCAAATCCTGGCAGCATACTTCATTGAAGACAGCAGGAGAGCACCAGGAAGACAAGTCTTGGTCTTCTGTCACCTCACCACGGAGGACACGGCCTTACTGCTGCCACATGCACTTCGTTAGAAGGTGGCTGAGCTTCAGTCCATACTCAAGGGAAGGAGATTGAACAAGGTTGGGAATACCAGGAGGTGGAGATTATTGAGTTTATGATCCACAGAGTTTAGAATTCTGAATCTACTCTTCATACTAAATTATCACTCTGGATTTTCAGGCGTGCTTGTCTAGTCTGTGATTAAGTCCTTACACGTTCCCTTCCTTATAAATGTATTGAAGGTATTTCATTCTGCATGGCATTTCCCTCATTAGCGGAGCTCAAAGATAAGTAAAAAGCTTAGTTAATGTGTAAAAATAGCCAAATAATGCAACTACGTATAAAGCTCCAGTGTAAAAATGAAGTCCTTGAATAAGCATAGTGTACCACCATTAGACATACGTCCTCCTATTCCTTCAAGTCCAGGCAGTGCACGTAGTTCCAGGCTTACACACTGAAGGTGCTAAATGATGTAGGAAGATAATGTCCCAGCAGATGAAATAAAGAAGTAATTCATCGAGTAGGCAGAATTTATCATGGAAGAAATGGCAATGTGAGAGTTTCCTTTTACTGTATTCAAGACTAACATGTATGTTATACATTTGTTAGTTAATACAAAAGAAACCAACACTAGTGTTTGTCACTGACTGGGTCGTCATGTAAGCAGTAAAATAAGGTTCATCATGATACATTACACTCCTGGATTGAAAGAGGTGTTTTTCCCAGGTTATTTCGTTTTTGGCTGCAGTTTTGCGTAAAAAGGGAACTCGTGAGGATATTGAAAATAACATGCCTGAGTTTTTACTAAGAAGTCTGAAGAAGGAACCCGCTCCCTCTGTGACACAAAAGGTAAGCTATCTGGAAGTATGCAGCCCATGAAATTGGTATTGCAGAAACATATAGAAAATTTTAAACATCACATCATAACAGTGTATAAATTTAAAATAAGAATTTTAAAACATGATTAAAATATTTGTTTTGTAGACCTAAATTTTGAAGGGTTGTCAGTTTTACCCTGGAGTTAAATATGATTGACTCTCAGAATGACAAAATGTAATTTCAGCTTGAACTTGTTTTGGGGGTTTCAATCCTTTGCTTCACTAGATTTATATGATTTATTTTGATTAATTAGTGAAATATCCATGAATGTGTATGTGAAGTTCGTTATATTGATTTTATTTACGTGAGAATGTATGTAAAGGAGACAGTTGTAGATATTGGTAGCAGAGATGCATAATTGATATAGAAAGTTGCTTAGGAGACGCCATCTCCAAAATACGAAACAAATTCTTCTTATACAAGGTCTCGACTTGCCTGTCTGTGCCCATGCGACTGTGAGTGCTGTTCATGCTGGTACCTCAGCTTTCTCCTTTGTAAATGGTTAGAAATATCTTACACATGATTAATATTAAAAAAATAAGAGCTTTCTAACAAAATAATGAAATGCAAAAATAATGTACTTATACTTAGGTGTTTGACTTTTATATTCCTTTGCATCCAGGAAACTGGATAGAAATGAAGAAAGTCATTTTATGAAACCTTTATTATGTTATGGTAATGAACCATTTTCTGCAAGTTTTGAAAGAGTCTCATGTGTAAGATTTCTGAGAAGTCCAGGTTTACTCTTGTGTATCATTAGGGGCTTTTCAGTGAAAAATTTTCAGGGTATTTATTGTTTTTAGGTATAATACTATATACTTATTATTACTTTAAATTCTTTATTATTTTTAATAGCATAAATGGATCCTGAGTGTCAAATTCAATTTGATTCTATAAAAATGCTATGATTCTCAGTGTGTTTTAAGTCTTCAAGAGTTCAAGTAGTGTTTTGAACCCTGGATTCAGTTGTTCTTTGCATCTGAATGTCAGTGACGAGCTTACATTATCTCTTATATACTACTTATGACAATTAGCAGACAGAGGAGAGAGAAAAAATAGGTAAAGTAATACTTTAAGTATTTAAAATATTTTAGAAAGAACAAGAATGGGAAAAGAAAGAAGTGAAGTTATTTGATGTTGTGATAATATGCTAGTGTAATAGCTGCATTATTCACACAAATGCCTGCCTTTCTCTTTTTTTCCCTGCCTCCCTCTCCCCCTCCTTCTCTTCTTCTCTCTCCCTCTCTCTCCTCCCTCCTACTCCCTCTCCTTCCCTGTCTCCCTCCACACACACATACACATGTAAATTCCTTGCTATAATATGCATTGCTATTTTTCTACCTCCTTCAGTTAAATGCTTAATTCATTTACTGTATTTTCAATCTTTTCTTGTGTTCTAATAAATTCCATTATGGCTATAGATGTTCCTCGAGTATTTACTTTGGCTGCATTCCATAGTTTTGGACATGTAGTCTTTTTATTATTCTTTTCTAAATTATCTTTGACTTCAGTTTTTGTTCTCTCATACCCACATACTATTTAAAAGGAAGTTGTAACTTACAATTTTGTGTGGTGAAATTCTTAAAAATTTGTATAGATCCATTTAAAACTTTGTGCATTTTTAAGAGACAGTCAATGAAAGAGCTTAAGAAGAAATACATTCCTTCGTATTTATGGCTAATGCCATAATTGCACTGGAATCCTATAAAATAAATGTTGGAACTCTTTGAAAACATCCTTTTAATGAATTGAATGTTATAAATTAAGGAGTGGTAGGTTTGAAGTATGTGTGTGATATGATATATCTCATACACATTTTAAAACTTTTCAATAAATCATCTAAGAATGAGTGATATAGATGTTTTGTGCCAAGAATAAATTCCTAAAGGAAGAGACACAGACTGGACATTTCCAATGTTAATTCTTGGAATGATTCTTTAGATTTACTGTTTGTCAAATTTTGGTGATATTATTGTGCTACTTTCCTAAAAAAGATTTAGATTAAACTACTGTTTTTGATCCACTGTTGGTTGAATCCATCGATGCAAAATCCAGAGATACAGAGGGTTAACTGTGTATTTATTGAAAAAAAAGTCTGCATGTATGTGAACCCATGCAGGTCAGGCCTGTTGTTCAAGGGTCACCTACAGCAAACATTCCAATTTTATGATCTGTGATTTCTTTCTATAAAGATAGTTTAATTTTTCACTTTTGATTTCTCACTTCCTTTCATGTGAAACCTGTTGGTCTGTCATTGTCCTCTAAATATGCAGCGCTGTTCCTACCTTGGCATTGACATGCATGGTTTCATTTATTATTTTATTCATCATTTGAGCAACTCTGTTTTCTAAGCACGTATGAAGTACTGGAGTTACAGTGGTAAATAAAGTTCTATGTCTCAATTTCATGGCTTTCTGATTTAAGGAGCTAACATGATGCATCCTAGTGGTTAAGAGTTTTGGAATTAGGCAGTAATTTTGACGTAGTAGTGAGAGGATGCGAGCACAGCATTTACCACCCCACCATCTTGACTGGAGGTGGAGGTTTGCTACTAATTGCTTTGATTTTTCAGTGAACTTCCAGGTATTCAACTGACAGTATCTGAGAAAGGGGGAGAGGAAATGGGCTAGGAAAATGACAGGGAAAGAGACACCAGAAGACCATGTATTTCAAAAATAGAAATACCTGGTGTGCTTTGCATATTTATGTCACCCATTTAAGCCTTGAAATTGTTATTAGGATCTTGATTATGCTCTTTTCTCCATTTTAGAAAATTACTTCTCTCTTATCTCTCAACTCCTTTTGTGTGTGTGTGTGTGTGTGTGTGTGTGTGTGTGTTGGAGCGGAAGTTGGGGGATTAAATAGCTGTTCCTTTGAACAAATTTAAGTATCTTATTTCATCTAAATGAAAAGCTAAGTAAACAATGAAGTATTTTTTTTATTATCTTCTATGTCCAGATGTATCCAGTTTCTCAGCTGTATGTGTTGTTATTAAGTGAAGTGCAAAAAATTAATTAATAAACCTATCGCTATTCCGGATGTCACTTTAGAGTTCTTTTTCATTTTTTAAAAATGAATCAGAAAATTTTTTCTTCTTCTTATAGATGTTCTTAATAGTTGCTCCTCTTTCTGTCCTATACAACTGGAGAGATGAACTGGACACCTGGGGTTACTTCAGAGTCACTATCTTACATGGTAACAAAAAAGACAGTGAACTGATTCGTGTAAAGCAGAGGAAATGTGAAATTGCTCTAACAACCTATGAAACACTGCGCTTATGTCTGGATGAACTTAACAGGTAATGGCAGTAATGGGAATAAATGCATTAACATTCTGCTTACACCGTTTGTATTTATCCCTTTATATTGTGAGTTTTTTAAAGCTCCAAATATTCCTTAGCATGATTTAATTTCATTTCAGAAGTATTGATCCAGTCTTTAACAATTAACTTTTTTTCTAAGAAGGAAACACGTACATCAGATTTGCCAGTTTCTTACTTTTTTCTTTTATTACCTCTCCAAACAGTGCCTGTAGAAAGAAGAGCAATAAGACTTGTTCTCAATCTCATACACAACCTTTCATGCATATGCCTCAAGACTAGGACAGTGACGTTCATGATTGATTTTAGTTATGTGAGTCTGTTGTGTATGTACAGGGGCAAAAAATATGTGCACATTTGGAGAACCACTGTTCCAATTTCCCTGCATCCTTGTCATCACTTGATGGTGTCAGTCTTTTTTTATTAGAGCCATTCAAATAGATTTGTAGTGGTATCTTGTGGTTTTGTATTTATCTAATGACTAATGACATTGAGGACCTTTTCATGTGCTTATTTGCCATTTGTATATCTTCACTGATGAAATGTCTATGAAAATCTTTTATCCAGCTTTTGAATTGGATTGTTTTAGCTTGTGTTGAGTTGTAATAGTTCTTTATTCTGTATACAACTTCTTACCAGGTTATGCTTTGCAAATATTTTCTCCCAGTCTGTAGCATGTCTTTCCATATTTTTAACAGTATCTTTGGAAGAGCAAGTTTTTTAACTTTGATGAAGCCCAACTTACCAAATTGTTTTTTTACTAACCAAGATTTTGATATCATTTCTAAGAAATGTATGCCTAACCCAGAGTCACAAGATTTTTTTCCCCTATGTTTTTTATGTTTGATACTTTTAGCCTTATGTTTAGTTCTGTGATCTGTTGTGACTTTAATTGTTGCATATGGTAGAAAATGCGAGGGCACAAAATATACCTTTCCTCCCACCTTCTAAGTTCAAAGAACTTGGAGATTTTGGTAGAGAGAGCTGCTTTCTAAAACTTGTACAGGCCAAGAAAGGAAAGTGTTCTCAACCTCCCCCCACTTTCTTCTCACTTCGCAGTTTGGAATGGTCCGCTGTCATTGTGGATGAAGCTCACAGGATCAAGAATCCGCAGGCCAGAATCACAGAGGTGATGAAGGCGCTGACGTGTGACGTCCGCATCGGCCTCACCGGGACCATTCTTCAGAACAACATGAGGGAGCTGTGGTGTGTGATGGACTGGTGCGCTCACTCGCTTCATTTTCTGGAAAACTATTTAATGCATTTTTAACTTAATGCCACCTTGTTTGCTAATTATTAGTTTCTAGGGACAAAAAACACCAGTTATTTATCTGTGTACACAAAGGTGTGATCCCCAAACGCAGTCTACAGAATAGAGTCCCACGGAAACCTACCTTTATGTACGAGTGTATTACTCTTGGTCCATGGAGTAAGTATCTGAACTGACTGACCAGTTGTGTCATCATCTTATGGTTATTTCCTGAAACTGTCCTACAGAAGGAACGTTCTGTTTGCTTGCCTTCTGTTACCGTTGTCATTAACAAACGAGTGATGTTGTGTATTTCTTAGCAGCAGAAAGAAGCCCGGGCTCTTCTTTTTTGGTATAATAAAGCCCCGATATTTTCCTTCCTGCATTTACGAAGGGCTGCGCCAGGGCTTCTCGGTAGCAGCACCCAGTTCAAGAAGCAGTTCTCCGACCCCGTGGAACATGGCCAGAGACACACGGCCACAAAGCGCGAGCTGGCGACGGGCCGCAAGGCCATGCGGAGGCTGGCGAAGAAGATGTCTGGCCGGTTCCTCCGGCGGACCAAGGCTCTCATCCGGGACCAGCTGCCTAAGAAGGAGGACCGGGTGAGGGCCGCACTCGTGCAGATGGGTCACTTCCTGATGTGTCTTTTTTTTTCCCTGAAAACTGTTATTTTTAACAGGAAATCTATCTTCATACCTTAATCATTGACCCCATCTTCTATATTCTCTTTTCATTTTTATATGTACTTTTATATTCAAGTAGAGCCAAGATGTAGCTGGTATTTTATGTACAGTGTTTTTTAATGTACATTGTTTTTATATAGACTTCCCTGTATTTGCTCAGATGCACAAATTTGCATTTTTTGGCAATAATATTCTGTCGTAGTGATACACATATATAAATATTTATAAATAGATGGTTTTTCCCTATTAGTTATATTTCTCAAGGTCCTATTATGAGTATATTTAGTTTTATGACCCTAGTTACATAAACTATAGCTAGAAGAATTTTACAATTTCCAGTGCTACTGGAAATATAAAGTAAATTGTATGCCCCGCAACTTATGGCATTGTTTTATCATGTTTTCTTATCTTTTTGAAATTGGGTACAAAACAGCAATTTGCTTTTGTGTGTATTTACTTAATTCTTATTATTACTAATTTTAGGAATTTATAGCAAGATATTAAATATAAATACTTTATTTTGTTTTCAGCAATAGGAAGTTTTGGATATTTTTCTGTTTTCCAAGTAATTCAGTACTTAAACTTTATACTATTGTTCTAAAATCTTTCAGTTTTTTCCTTATCTAGGCTTTTATTAGACCTAAACTTTAATCATTTATTTGCATGATAGGTTAATAATGTGGAATCCTGAAAAGACCCATAGTTTTTGAGAAGTATTAATATTAATATATAAGGAAATCATAGAACTTCTTTTTGTATTTTGATTCCTTTTCATTAAAAAACAAGCAATGAGATTTATTTGAATAGAAAGTGATAATTTGTATTGTTTAGGATAGTTTGTTGGCAAAGAATATAGGAGAATTGGAGAAAATGTCACAATGGTGTATCTGGAAGAAAAGTAAACTACCTTTGAGCAATTTTCACTGTTACAGTCTATGAAATCTGATGTGTAGTGTGATTATTGATGATATACGAAGGGTGCTGATGATCACCTTGAGTTTTTCCTGGCAGATGGTGTATTGCTCTCTGACAGATTTTCAGAAGGCTGTCTATCAAACCGTGTTAGAAACGGAAGACGTGGCTTTGATACTTCAGTCCCCCCAGCCTTGCACCTGCGGCAGTGGCCGAAAGAGGAGGAACTGCTGCTATAAGGCAAGCATTGCAGAGCATCTTTGCTCTCTTGTTTTGATGACGTGGTACTCTGTTCTGTTGTCAGGGCGAGTAGCAGGTAAAATAAGGTTTCCTCAGACAGTTCTTCACCTTTAGCAGCCATAAGTTAATAAAAAAGGAGTAGCTTTCAAAAATATTTTTCATTATCAAATAGTAACCACAGTTAAATACAATATTCCAATATCGTCCCAAAAAACTAGTTTTCGAAAGTAGCTTCAGTTTGATCTCCTCCTTTTTAGCTTTTATTGGGAAGGATCCCATTTTTATCTTGACATTGTATTCATTTTCAGGAAGTCTCTCATTACCCACTAATGGTAAACTTACCATACCATGAGCTGAAAGTATTATTCTGATATGCCATACAGTGTTATTGTAATAGAAACTGTGTACAATATAACATTTTTTACTATATTGTACAAATGTTCTTATTTTTTCTTTCTTATCTACATTTCCTTCCCTTTTTGCATCTGTATTTTATTATCATGTTTATGTGTCACATAACTTCATATATAGAAGGACCCTAAATAGATATTCATCTAGACTTTTATTTATTCCACCTTTCATTTATTTTGCTGTTTTTAACTAGTTCACTGTTTTTGTAATAGCCCAGATTCCCAGACAATCAGTGGATCTAAGTGGGAACCTCTTCTGACAGCACTTCCATCATTGTATACCAGGTGGATAAATCTAGTGGTTTCTGGAATGAGGACTTTCTTCTCCCTCTTTCACTAAAAACATCACTGTATCATGCTTCACCGAAAGTATGATTCCATATGAGCCATTCATGGATGTTTTGTATAAACTATTGACCCCCGTTTTTTCAGAATGTATTGTCCTGAGAGTAACCCGATAATAAATATTATTATAAGTGATGTGTTTCATGATGTAAGTAGTTACGTAGCCGTATTGGTCCCTTGCTTGTTTTATTTCCTGTGTTTTTCTGGTTCCAGACCAATTCACACGGTGAGACAGTGAGAGCCTTGTACTTCAGCTACCTTGCGGTCCTTCAGAAGGTGGCCAACCACGCCGCGCTGCTGCAGGCTGGGGGCGCCTCCAAACAGCAGGTCTGTGCTGCCGGGTGGTGGAAGTATTTTATATTTAGTGTAAAATTTCTCAGCCAAATATCCATAAATTATTTTGGTATGAAATGTAAGAGGAAACTGACTTGCTCATTTTTAAATTTTGGTGTCAAAGAAGTATATGCACTTAAGTTTTTAATCCAAGTGAGAAAATTTAAGCTTAAATTAGAATGGCTTATTTTTTAAAATTTCTTTTCGATTCATACAGGTTTAAATGCGCTAAATAGACAATTCTTTTCTTCTACCTCTTCTCCTTAAGGAAACACTTATCAAAAGGATATGCGCTCAGGTGTTTTCCAGATTCCCAGATTTTGTGCAGAAGAGCAAAGATGCAGCCTTTGAGACACTTTCTGACCCCAAGTACAGTGGAAAAATGAAGGTGAGTGCTCTTCTTTTAGGGTGTATACACATAAAGATGATATACACAGTATTTATCAAGTGGTATGACAGGGACATCAGAACAGACGTCTGTCACTCCGAAGAGGGGGTGGCCAAAGACCACTGGCCCCGCGGGATCTGCGTTCTGTAGTCCTCTGTGCACTCTGCGTCCGTCCGCTGGGCCTCCGTTAGAGGTTCGTCTGATACACTGCTGGCGTACTGGATTCACGCCCTCTTAAAGATGTGTGCTGTTGCCACGAGTATGGTGATTTGTCCTCTCCGACCTTCTACCAGAAATACAAATGCTAATGCCGAGTGGCAGGTGAGGATAGGTCGGAGCTTAGGATTGGATAGCCATTTCTTGAAGCGCTTTCTGTGAGTTGCTATGAGAACTCTATAAAGAGCTTTCAAGGCCTCTGTGTCAAGACTGACTTTTCTGCCTCGTTTTGACTTGCCACCCTGGATTGTGAGGTCGCTGAATGTTCTCATTGGTGGCCGCTGGGAAACTGACCTGTAGGTGCCCCGTTCCGGAGGGAGGGGCTGTCACAGCTGCAGGGACCCACAGCTCCTGGCCTGCAGCAGGATTTGTTTGTTTAACCCCTTAGTAACTGTGGAGAATCGGTACTTATGGATTCAGAGATTCCTGCAGAATGCTTCCCAACTTTACATTTTTATGAAGAAAAAGTATGCTATGTCTTCTGGCAAAAAAATCACATATATACAGGAAGTGATGCAAATAGCTTTCTTCCTTTACAGTCCTGGAAGTATTTTTAGCCGTTAATCTGCGTAAGCTCATAGTTTATTTTGCTTGGACCTCTAAATTCAATGGCATAAAATAAAAACTAGGAAGATTATCTTAAAATCTTGCAAGTGAATTTTTTTTAACTGAGATATAATTAACATATCCTATCCTTTTAGGTATAAAACATAATGATTTGATAATATGTATGTATTGTGGAATGATTACATAGTTACAGTTTTTTTAAGATTTACTCCCTTAGCCACTTTCAAGTGTACAACATGGTATTGTTAGCTGCGGTCAGCATGCCGAACAATACATCCCCAGAACTTATTTCTGTTCCAACTGGCAGTTTGCACTTCTGACCAGCTTCACCCATTTACCCCCACCCTCTGCCTCTGGCAGCCACTCATCTTTGCTCTGTACTATGCAATAAGTTAGTTTTTAGATTCCACATAGAAATGAGATCAATAATAATCTCATAATATTTAGCAATATTAATTCTTTTACATACAAAACAACGTAATGATTAGACATTTACACACCTCACAAAGTGATAACCCCAACAAATCTACTGTCCATCTGACACTTTACATAGCTATTACAATGCCATTAACTGTACTCCCTGTGCTGTACTCTACATCCTGTGACCACGTATTTTTTTCATTACACTTGACATTCTGTGATTTTATATTACTCTCAGGTGTACAGCACAGAAGTTAGGCATTTATATAGTCTGTGAAGCGATCCTTCCGGTAAGTCCAGCACCCACCTGACACCATACCTAGTTTTTACATTATTGGCTCTATTGCCTATAATGTATCTCAAGTCCTCGTGACGCCTTCGTGACTACCAATTGTATTTTCTCATCCCTTCACCTTTCTTACCCATCCCTCCAACCCCTATCCCACCTGGCAACCATCAGTTTGTTCTCTGATCTATGAGTCTATTTCTGTTTTGTTTCTGTTTATTCTGTACTTTAGATCCACATATAAGTGAGATCATGCGGTATCCGTCTTTCTCAGCCTGACTCATTTTTTATTAGCATAATATCCTCTAGGTCCACCCATGTTGTTGCAAATGATAAGATTTCATCCTTTTTTTTTTAATTGTTAAATTTATTGGGGGTGACATTGGTTAGTAAAAATTACATAGGTTTCAGATGCACAATTCCAGTACATCATCTCTGTGTTGTATTCTGTGTTCACCACCCACACTCAGTTCTCCTTCCATCACCATATATTTGACTCCCCCTCCCTCCTTTCCCACACCCTTTCCTCACCCCTTTCCCCCTTCCCCTCAAGTAACCACTAAACTATTGACTGTGTCTATGAGTTTTTTTTTTGTTGTTGCTTTCAGTTCTATATTCCACGTATGAGTGAAGTCATACGGTTCTTGTTTTTCTGTCTGGCTTATTTCACTTGTGATCTCAAAGTCCATCCATGTTGTTGCAAATGGCGGTATTTCATCTTTTCTTACAGCTGAGTAATATTCCATTGTGTATATGTACCACAGCTTCTTTATCCAGTCATCTGTCGCAGGGCACTTTGGTTGTTTCCATGACTTGGCCACCGTGGACAGCACTGCAATGAACACTGGGGTACATAAGTCTTGGCAGACTAAGGTTTTCAAATTTGAGGAGTAGATACACAGAAGGGGGATTGCCAGGACATATGGGAACTCCATTCCCAGTTTTCTGAGGAACCTCCACATTGTCTTCCATAGTAGTTGTACCAATTTGCATTCCTACCAGCAGTGTGCAAAGGTTTCTTTCTCTCCACATCCTCTCCAGCACTTGTTATTCCTTGTCTTGTTGATAATAGCCATTCTCACAGGTGTGGAGTGGTATCTCATTGTGGTTTTGATTTGCATTTCCCTGATAGCTAATGAGGATGAGTATTTTTTCATATGTCTGCTGGCCATTTGTATTTCTTCCTGGGAGTAGTGTCTGTTCAGGTCCTCTGCTCACTTTTTAATTGGATTGTTTGGCTTTTTGTTGTTGAGTTGAACGAGTTATTTATATATTTTAGATATTAGCCCCTTATCTGATGCGTTGTTTGCAAATATTTTCTCCCATTTAGTTGGCTGTCTCTTTGCTTCGTTGATAGTTTCTTTTGCTGTACAGAAGCTTTTTGGTTTGATACAGTTGCATTCATTTATTTTTGCTTTTACTTTCTTTGCCTTTGAGGTTAGGTTCATAAAGTCCTCCCTGAACCTGAGGTCTCTAAGTTTAGTACCAATGTTTTCTTCTATACGATTTATTGTTCCGGATCTTAGGTGGAAGCCTTTAATCCATTTTGGTATATGGTGACAGTTCGCAGTTCAGATTTACTCTTTTGCATGTGTTTTTCCAGTTTTCCCAGCACCATCTACTGAAGAGGCTTTCTTTTCTCCATTGGATATTTTTAGCTCCTTTGTCAAAAATTATTTGTTCATATATTGGGATTATTTCTGGGTTTTCAATTCTGTTCATTGGTCTGTGTGTCTGTTGTTGTTGTTGTTATTGTTGTTTTGTTTTTTGTTTTTGCCAATACCAAGCTGTTTTGATTATTGGCACTTTGTAGTACAGATTGAAATTGAGTGTGATGCCTGCAGCCTCATTCTTTTTATGTGAGATTGCTTTGGCAATTGGGGGGTTTTTGTGATTCCATACGAATCTGATATTTTTAAAATCTATTTCTTGAAAAAAAGTCTGTGGGATTTTAATGGGAATTGCATTAAATCTGTATGTTGCTTTGGGTAATATGGCCATTTTAACATTTTGAGTCTTCCAGTCCATGAACACAGAATATCCTTCCATTTCTTTGTGTCCTCTTCAATTTCTTTTAATAGTGTCTTAGAGTTTTCAGTGTGTAAGTCCATCACATTCTTTGTTAATTCCCAGTTATTTTATTCTTTATGTTGCAATCACAAAAGGTATTGATTCTCTAATTTCTTTTTCTGAAATTTTATTGTTGGTATATAGAAATGCAATTGATTTTTGTACATTGATTTTGTATCCTGCAACTTTACTGTATTTGTTTATTGTTTCTAAGAGTTTTTGCATGGTGTCTTTGGAATTTTCTATATGAAGGATCATGTCACCTGCAAATAGTGACAGTGTGACTTCTCTCCCCATTTGGATACCTTTTATTTCTTTCTCTTGCCTGATTGCTGTGGCTAGAACTTCCAGGACTATATTGAATAGCCGTGGTGACAGGGGGCATCCCTGTCTTGTTCCTGATTTTAGGGGAATGGGCCCTAGCTTTCCCCCATTCAGAATGATATTAGCTGAGGGTCTGTCATGTATGGCCTTTATTATGTTGAGGTATTTTCCTTCTGTACCCATTTTATTAGTATTTTGCTCATAAATGGATGTTGTATCTTGTCAAACACTTTTTCTGCATCCATTGATATGATCATATGGTTTCTATCTTTTAGTTTGTTTATGTGGTGCATCACATGGATTGATTTGTGTATTTTGAACCATCCTTGTGCTCCAGGGATGAATCCACTGGGATCGTGGTGGATGATATTTTTGATACATTTTTGTATTGTATTGGCTAGTATTTTGTTTACAATTTCTTTGAGTAAGCTCTTGTCTCTTATTATAGTCTTCGTTTTAAAGTCTGTTTTGTCTGATATAAGTATTGCTACCCCCACTTAAGACGACAGTGGGGCATTTCCCCATAAAGCTAATTATACTCTCACCATAGGGTCCAGCAATCATGTATTTACTCAAATGAGTTAAAAACTAACAAGAGCCTGCATGCACATGTTTATAGCAGCTTTATTCATCATTGCCACAACTTGGAAGCAACCAAGATGTCATTCAGTAGGTGAATGGATAAGAGTGAAATATTACTAACAATAGAAAGAACGAGCAATTAAGCTACTGAAAGATATGGAAGCCCCTTAAATGCATGTTGCTAAGTGAAAGAAGCCAGTCTGAGAAGGCTACATGCCGTGTGATTCCAACTATCTTACTCTCTGGAAGAGGCAACACTATTGCGAAAGTAAAATGACCAGTGGTTGCCAGGGAGAGAGGAATAATGGATGGTGCTTGGGGAGATTTCGGGGCCGTGAAACTGTTCTGTGTCACGCTGTGATCGCGGATACGTGTCCTCATACACTTGTCAAAACCCACAGAATGTACAGCGCAGTGAGTGAACCCGAATGTGAACTATAGACTTCAGTCAGTAATAACTTACCAGTGCTCACTCATCATCTGTTACAAACGCAGCACCCCCAAACAAAGATGTTAATAGTGGGGATACTGCAGGGGTGGGGTTAGAGTGGGGGGAAGAGGGAGCCTGCGGGAGTGCTCTATGTATTCCGCTTCGTTTTTCTGTAAATCAAAATTGCTCTAAAAATCATTTAAAAAGGTTAATGTATTATGTGAAATTAAAATGCACATGCTTTATGTAGACTCATTTATTTTATAAAAACATAACGCTAATGTCAACAAAATTGCTCCAAGTATTAAAATGTTTACCTGATCTGTAACATTTTTATTCACCATATGATTGGTTATCTGAGCAGCATTTTATAAAACTCCATAGCTTTTCTTGAGGGGTTGGAAGGGGTAGGGGTCCAGGTTAGCACAATGTCTTCTCTTGTGCAAATATTAAGAGTATTATATTGAATATGAAATTTTTTATTTAAAAGTTTAAATGTGATCAGTGAATAAATAAAATTTCTTCCGTGTTTATTGCTTAGCTCCGAAAAGCCTTAGAGTTCGTACAGAAAATGTGTTTTCTTTCCTTTGCGGGTTGCTTTTCCACAGTGTTCTGGAGCTGTCAGTGCCAGATGTGCACATGCCTGTTTTGAAATCACAGGATCACCATTACATACGGGGTTGGAGGTCTTTGCTGCCCCCCCGAGAGCACCACGTATAGGGGCAGATTGTTGGCATTTTGAGGTCAGAATCAACTCTGGGAGTCAGAGCTCACTGTAAATAGAGAAACAGAGAGGAGAAAATGAGAAGAGGTACATGTCTGACTGATTATTTTAAGAAAATAAATATCAGGACTTTTAGAACCTCCATGTAATTGAACACATCGCATTACCTCTATCTAGAGAAAATTTAAATACTTCCTAAAAGGAATGTCACTCTGCAATTTAGTTTCTGCACATACTGTAGGTATAAAGCAAGTGTATTTTGGAAATTAAATTAATCCATTTAAATGCATCCCATAATCTAAAATGCTTCCTTTTTATGAAAACCAGATGAGATGAAATGGAAGTCTTCGGAAACTTTACCTCATTATTGACAATATGATGATGAATAACATGTAATATCTAATACTTTATTTCTATAACTTGCCAAAAGCGAAGGGAATTAGGAAAGCTGCCGGAGGTGGCATTGTATAAAACTTCTTTTTAAGAAATTCTCAAGTGATGTTTATATATAGAAAGTGCACTCTTGGTTGGAACTCATTCATGGATATTCTGTGGTTCATTTCCAGGTCCTTCAGCAACTTTTAAATCACTGCAGGAAAAGCAAAGATAAAGTTCTTCTTTTCTCCTTTTCCACCAAGGTGAGTCTCCTCTGCCTGAGCTATTTCTGATTGGCCCCGCCCTGACCCCTGAGGCAGAAAGCCTGGGGGACTTAGCCACAGCCAGCCATGTTTCTGCCCTCCGCACAGCCGGGGAAGGGGTCGTGGGGTGGGCCGCGTGGAGGAAGGCGGCGTGGGGTGGGCCGCGTTCACAGCTCAGCTCTCTTGGGCTAACTGTCGCACAGCAAACTCAAGCACAGATTTCTAATTTTCTGTTGGTGTTTTTGTTGATAATCAAAATGTTCTTTAAGACAGTTAAGAGATTTTGAAACACAGAAAATAGCACAAATAAATGAAATATATTTACATAAATGATTTGGCCAATCAAAGATTGATTTTTATCTTCTCTTTGAAGAAAGGCTGCTGAAGGTTAAAGTCCGTTTCTGGATAATGGGGTTTATGGGTCAGAAGTCGGAGAAGTATTTGTTGCTCTTACAACTGCAAGGAAGAGCTTGTGAGGGCAGCATTTCCTAGCTGGCGGACCCCCTCTCGGGAACGCGGGGGGCTTACTAACCCGAGCTCGTCTTTCCGTCTTTCCGTCCCTGTGCTCTCCCCGCAGCTGCTCGACGTGCTGCAGCAGTACTGCATGGCGTCTGGGCTCGATTACCGGCGACTGGACGGAAGCACCAAGTCGGAGGACAGAATCAAGATCGTGAAAGAGTTCAACGGCACACAAGATGTCAACATTTGCCTGGTCTCCACGATGTAAGAAGAATGAACTGGATAACTTGATTTTTTTCTAATTACCTTTAAGATTTAGGGTAACTTAAAAACTATTACTGGATTAACTTTCAATGATAATGCTAATATTGCTTTGACTATTTCATGTGGCTCTGACGAGGAGAGACAAAAGTGCTGTTAATTATGACCGAAATAGCAGCTTCTTGAGTTGTACCTAACCTTTTCTCTCAGCACCCTCCTCATCACTGAGTTCCTCTTTATATGTCTGGGTTTATAAAGATGATACTAATAAAAAAATGGATGGTTGCTTCTGGGAATTTTGTGTGGTCCTGTTTTGACTCAAGCCTGTGGTCAGAACAATGAGACTAAATTGGATAATTCAGCTGTTAATCGCATAACTGAGAATCATTTGTAGCAGTGGTTTTCAAACTGTGCTCAAGGAGGCCTAGAGCCCATGGGGCCTGGTGGGCCAGGAGTTTCCCCCCCCCCCCCCCCCCCCCCCCCCCCCGTCTCTACCTAGTCTTAACCAGAGTGGCTCCATGTTTACAGGCTGTACAAAAGTTAAATCGGTTCTAGCATCTATTTATAAATGTCTCATTTATAAATAGTGTATACTTTCAAAGAAAGACTAAGTCAATATAAACACCTAAGTAAAATTAATCTCTTTTAGGGGCGTAACAAATTTATAACTATCAGCATCTAATCTAATAATAAATTGTATGGATTTGCTCCCACTATCTTTCAAAAAGACTTTCACGGGACTAAAAATAAACAGATGAAAATAGGAAAAAAAAGTAGAAATTAAGTCAAAATAAAAATTATTTAAGTGAGAAAAAATTTTACATACATAAAATTACTGAGCACTGAAATTGTACTGTAGATCACTGGATTATTCTTGAATTCTTGTAACTAAGACAAAAAGAGAGAGGTCCTGGACTCCCAGCTCCGTGAACAAGCTCGTAATTTCACACCCAAGCACTCACACGCAGAGCATTTAGTGACACGGAATGCTGTCTTCAGTTAAGTTTTATAAAACACATGTACGTATTCTTCACTTTTAGGTCCTCCACATTCTAGTCTGATATCAAATAAATGTGAGGCCTGTCTGGAAAGTATCCAGCCATGTAATATGAAAAATAGAGGCATTGATGGCTGGGTTTTTTCCGGACAGCCCTTGTATATCAAAAAGTATATTTTAGCCATATCTTAATATTCCATAAGAAATTATTTCAGTGAAGTAAGTTTTATTATGTGTTAATTGTTAAAAGGCACATTCTAGAGTGGTAGGAAAAGACTTTCATAGCTATGTCATTTATGGTGTATTTATGTTGTAACCACCTTATCTTTATGATGTTAATGCTACGTCATGTTGATTTGGTCATGGAAACCTGGCACAGTTGAGTTACAGAGTAGCAGTTATGTCCTTGCTATTTTAATGAGTTCGTTCTGTTTCTTCCAGGGCTGGGGGACTAGGCCTCAATTTTGTTGGTGCCAACGTTGTCGTATTATTTGATCCTACATGGAATCCAGCCAATGATCTTCAAGCCATTGACAGGTATAATACTGACGAAATTTAAAGTGACCTGCAAATACTTCTAATCTAAATATTCTCCAAAATTGTTTAGGTTGTTTATCATATAACTGTGATTAGAAAACAGGGAGAAGCTTGTAAGAAAAAACTTTATTTAAGATAGCCATGAACTTTGGAATCCAGCTATCAGGCTGATGGTAGCCATTTATTTCTTGTTCATCCCAAAATCCCATTATTATGACTGAATTGATATAAGAAGAAAGAGTAGATCCAAAAATAGGAAAGGTTACTACTAGTAGATCAGAGTTTTGAGGAAATCCCAGAAGATAGCAGGAGACAGAATCTGTGTGATCAAGAAACCAGCAGAGAAAACCCACCAGCCCGGGTCGACGGGGGAGCGCAGAGAAATTTCAGCGCAGGCTCAGCTGCGGGTGTGAGCAGGTTGGTGACCGTGCTGACCCTAAAACACTGTCCTCCCCCACACCTCCCACGGGCAGCCAGTCGGCCTCCGGCAGGTGCTCCTTGATTTAAGCTCCAAGAACCATTTCATAGATTTGGTCAGTGCGTGGGGCATCTGACTGACAGAAGTGCTGTAACGTGGCCGTTCGGACCAGATCTGAACTGGCAGTAATCCCACATCTCCGCAGGACACAGGGAGGGGAAAATAGACCCTTGCCCCTTTACGGAGACCCCGACCATCGCTTTCGTACAGTCCACCCAGTTCCTCGTTTGTGATCATGAAGGGAAAATGAAGGACTCGGAGACGCGAAACCAGCAGTGTGAACGCAAAGGGCCAGGTGAAAACAGACCCTGAAGAAACAAAATAAAGATACCACGAAAAAATACGCATGTAAGACAAAAACAGAAATTAAAACTATTGACAAAATAAAATAACTCAGTAGACATCTGAATAATAGAATGGAGATTAAAGTGGAAAATTGCTATGGAAAATAAAATAAATATTTTAGATATAGAAGATGACGGTCAGGAGAGAAAACATACACAGATACACCTTGGCAGTATTTGTCATTCCAAAGGTAAAGAGCAAGGTTAAAAGATGCCAGAGCCAGAAAGAGGGACAGAAAATGATTTATCAAAACAAAGACAAGGAAAAAACATCTATCAACAAAGAAGTGAGAATCACACTCATTTCTGCAGATCAGACTTGGAGGAACAAAATTTTTACAGTATCGTAGGCTTCTAGAAGACAAGAATTGTCACAAAACATAGTAAATCAAAGTTTTACATCTTTCACTGAAAAGAATAAAATAGACAAACTTTTGAAAAGGCTAATCTGAGTGGGAAAAGCAAATACACAGAAAAGCTTAGGAAGCAAAAAAGCCAAATAAACACAAATAGTATTTATTTATAATATCTAACATTTTCACGTAGTTCTTATACCAGTACATTTGGAAATCTACAGGAAAAAACCTTTTTCTAGAAGAACATTCATGCTTAAGACTGACTAAAGATGAAGTGAAAAAATACATTCTTAGAAGAAACTGAAAAATGAAAGACCCAGTTCTTTTTTGTGTTGTCTTTTTTTAATGGAGATTTTTATTTTTCAATGCTATACCAAAAAATATCAAAAATATTTCTTGATCAGTTAGTATTTATAAGATGTCACATTAGATACTGTGGCGGTCAGAGTGAATCAGATGTGGAGTTTGTCCTTACAGGAATGTGAATCATCCATTTACTGTGTCCTGGGTAGATACAGTTTGGCTTATAATACCCTCTGTTATTAGGATCACCCCAGTTACAATGCACGTAATACCATGCTGGGTACAGAGCAAAGCAGATCAGCCTCCTTTAATTGGCAGTAAGAAGGACAAAGGAGTAATGACAGCCTTTACTGCACGTTTACTGCGAGCTTGCTGTGGATGCTCTCCTTTAATATTGAGAATATCCTCATGAGATAGGTGCTGTTATTGTACCCATTTCACATGTGAGCAAGTTGAGGCGCAACACATGTAAGTAAGTGCTCACATTCACAGCCAGTACTGTCAAGGTCAGGGTCTGGGTCCAGCAGTCTGACTGCAGAGCCCACACTTCACCAGCCTCTCGCCACCACTGACAGCTGTCAAGTAAGATGAGCAAATGAAAACCACAGAAAGATCTCCATTGTTTCTCTGTCTTAGGGTCTTTGTCATTGGTTTGTTCTCCTGTCTCACCTACCTACCCCAGTGTTCACATACAGAACGGTGCTATGCGAGTTCTTTGGCTATGATAAAAGCAGTGACAGCACTCCTCTTGTCCTCCCTCTCCCTCCGTTGACTGGCAGGAGGAACCACGAGAAGACGTGAAGGTCTCCACCTGCACGCTGTGTTAAAAGCTTCTCTACACCCTCTCTCCATGGTGCTATACCCCTGCTCCATGTACCGAGAAACTGGTGACACATAATGGGTCCCAAGTAACATGCGGGTCAAGATTTTGTCTGTAAAGACTAACCCCTGTCCCGTTTGCTCTGAGAATACTCACTGGCAATTCTTGCAGCTGCAGCGTTTACCCCGAGATAACACGCATATTACAGCCTTAACCTTATTCACAAAGTCTGCCACCCGCAAAAAAGTGTTACATACCGATTATCACAGACATTTGCTGCATTCGGATTAGAGACAGGATGCCCCCTAGCGAAGCCCCTCTCCTTGCGGAGGCCTGTGTGCCGGAGGCAGAGGGAGGACCAGCTACAACGACACAGGCGCATCCAAGGTCAAAGGCTTGAGGCAGGGTGGCCTTGTCCCGAGCGCCCCGCCCCGTGACCGTAACAGGTCTGTAGAAGCAGGTGACCTCATTCAGAGCATCCAGTAAATCCTCCACCTGGGAGAAGCTGCAGGGCCCAGACCCGGCATGCTGAGTTAGGTACAAGTTTTCATGGGCCCTGAGGTTCCTGTCAAGGCCCCTGGGGGCCCGGGCCGCTGAGTGTCTCAGTCAGGCCCCATGGAAGTCTCCGGGTGAGGGCTGCGCCTCCACACTGCCGAGCGTTTGCCCCCTGATTAAGTGCTTCTCCCTAGCTTTCTTTAAAAAGAAGCAAACAAAAGTTTCCTTGAGGTCTACCATACGATAAATTATCCATGTTGAAAGTACACAGTAAGTTTTGAGATGCATCTAACCGGGAAGCCATCACCACAATAAAGGTAGTGAACGTATCCCGCGCCCTCGGGATTTGCCCTGTGCCACCGTGTGGCCCAGGCCCAGTTCCCAAGCAACCACTGACCTGCTTGCTGTGGGTTAGTTTGCATTTTTGAGAGTTTTATATAAATGTGGTAATTTGGGAACCTGTATAAGCCTAAGCTTAAGACCACCATAAAAGAAAAATCTGAATTTAGGACAAGTTTGTGGACAGTGGAAGGTGATGTTTGTAACATTCTTCTATACTTTTCTCCTCCGTGACTGGTCATTTCATGTGCATTTCTATTTTGCATTATTATTAATATAGTACACTGTGTTTCCTTTTAAGTGAAAATTTTACTAGTGTTCCATGTTTATTTCCAAAAGACAGTGCCTGAACCCACAGCCGTTTCACTTGATTTTTGTTTGCTGTTGTTTTCACTCTCCGCAGAGCGTATAGGATTGGGCAGTGCAGGGACGTCAAGGTGTTCAGGCTGGTATCCTTGGGGACTGTGGAAGAGATCATGTACCTACGGCAGGTGTACAAGCAGGTAAATCTGTTTACCTCGTTCTAGTCAAACAGTCAACATTTGCCTCTTTTCAGAAACTACGAACGAATTTGTGTAAAAGTGTTTTTACTTTTATTCTAACTAAAGTATGGAATTTAATAAGATTATGAAATATTCTGTAAAACAGATTAATTCTTAGGTCTATTGAATTTTAGAGCTGAACATCTCTTAGAGCAGAGCTTGTTAAACTTCAATGTGCCAGAGTCACCTCGCGACCTCTGAAACAGCTGATTGGGTCGGGCTGGGTGGAGCCCAGGATTGTGCATGTTTAACAAGCTCTGAGGTGCGCCAGCACTGCTGGTCCGTAGACCACACGAGAGGAGCAAGGTCACAGCTTCCCAGACAGCAGGCCAAGGCGCGGTGTGCCCCGGCGGGGTGCAGGTGCGCTGCGACCCGGTCGCCCCGGTCAGCTCCCAGCCCGAGTAACGGGCTGTGCGCACGCCGGGCGGAAGCCCGCGTTTACCGTGTTCGGCACGGGCTGCGACGTGAGGAGGCGGGGGAGGGGGCCTTAGAGGGGCCTCGTGCCCCCGCTTCATTTTGCACGTGACCAGAGCCCCCAGTGATGGAGCTACAGGAATGGAGCTCGGTGCCCTCGTGCCTGTGCGGGTGCCTTCAGTACGCAACCGAAGTGCGTTAACCCTTTGATACCCGTAGCGCAGCCATTACTGTTCCATTTATACCTCGAAGTAAACAAAGTAGATTTCGTTTATAACCGCTCACTTGAGAAGGCCTGGAACGAGGTTCAGGTTTCATTATGAATGTTGAACCTGAATTGCTCCCTGTACATTGAGCTGGCATTCCTTTAGGAGCAAACATCTGCCGCATGTGGTGGTAGTTAACCGAAGAGTGATCCAGCCTCAAATTAATGCTGTTTTCTTAATTCTAAAAACGGAGTCGTACACAGCAGTTCTTGTTTTTTCTTAGAGCATTTAGCTCTCTGAGAAGCCTTTCATCCGTTTGTTTCGTGGTACAGCACAACTAGTTAAAAATTATTTTTAGGTGTATTTAACCCATCTTGGAAGTAAGTAGAATATTATTTTTCAATCTAAGAGCAGTTCTTTATAATACGATCTTAGGTGACAGTGTGTCTGCAACTTCTGTGGCACATCTTCTCCGTGTCCTTACTGTGCCTGGCCTGTTTAACTATGCATGTAACTCCATCAGGAGATAAGATGGCCGGTTACATAATGTATGTTATCTAACAGTATGTAATCAAAAGGCTTAGAAGATGAGCATAGTTTGTTTTCAGAATTTTGTATGATCTAGTTACTTACTAAAATACTCTTCAGTGTGCCACTTACACTGGGTAGGCACGAGTAGAGGTGGGAGGGCAGTCCTTTGAGGGAATGGCACGACATGTGATTAAAAAACCGATTGGAGTTTGACCCAAGGGTACGCATGATGTACACACTCTAGCCACCCAACTTTTTCTCTGATTTTTTGGGGAAAAACATCCAAAAATGACATGTAACAAGAAAAACCTATAAAAATGTTGGAAAACTAGAAGAGTTTTCTCTGGCCCAGGAATTATAAGGAACCCTGTCAGACAAAAAGCAGCTGGGGGCAGATTAGAGGAAGAAGTCAGGCTGAACTCTGTCAGGAAAAGCCCACTGACAAAGGTCGGTGTAACTTCTGGACATTCTGAGCTCAGCATCAGCAGGTACTAAAAAAATAAGGGCACTTTGGGGTAACAGGGGTCCCCGCTGTTTGCAGTGTCATTGATGATCTGTCAGGATTGTTTAACCCTTACAGTCTTACCATACTTACCTAATTACAGACAACAGAGGGGTCTGCTCTTAAGTAGGAACAATAATCAGAAATATTGGAGTCAGGAAGCAAGACAGAGCTCCAGACTTTTGCCTAAATCAAGATGGAAGTTCCTCCGTTGCCCAGAAGATTAAATACCTGCACCTCCCCCACAATCAGTGATCCTGGAATAGGAAGACGGATGAATACCCAACAAAAGGAATTACTGAACAGTTTAGGAAAATAAACACTGAGAATGGCACTCAGAGATTGCAGGTCCTGATCCCTGGAACCTGGAACTGTTACTTGGGGGGAAAGAGTTTCTGCAGATGCAGTTAAATGACTGGTTTTGAGCTGGGCCGCCCGCCGGGGTTATCCCGGCAGACCCCGCATCACAGTTGTCCCCAGAGGGAGCAGAGGGCAGTCCAGCGCAGACAGGAGAGCAGAAGGCAGTGTGGCCAGAGGCAGAGGCCGGAGTGACGTCCCTGGATCCCCGGGGGGAAGCGTGGCCTGGCCAAAGCCTGATTTCAGCCCAGGGACAGCAATTTCTGTTTTTAAGCCACCGTGCTTACGATGGCATTACAGACAGAGAGAGAGGGAGGGAGAGACAGAGAGAGGGAGGGAGAGGCAGAGACAGAGACGGCGGGAGTGGGGAGAGGAATTCCAGGAAGGGGCTGAGAAGCAATGAGCAAAGTTTTCATCTGCGAGAGCCAAGCAATCCTAGATTCCAGAGCAAAAAGATGGAGCTAGAACACACCTAAGAAGAGTTAGGGGGAATGACAGCGGCTAGACTAGAAGTTTCCATATCAGTGTTAGAGGTGACAGAGGGAGGAGGAGCAAGGGACGGGGAGAAGCCCCAGATCAAGGAAATGAGGGAAAAGCAGAACGTGAGGCCGTGCACTACACGTGCCTGCCAAGTGCTGTAAATAAGGATGAAAATACATCCAAGCTCACACCGAGACAAAGTGAAACATCCTTAAAGTTTCCAGAGATAAACTTTATGGAGAGAAAAGGAAAAGATCTACAGTACGCCGGGACCAGAGGGGCGTCGGACTTCTTACTAGTGGTACTGGGCACTAGGAGCAGTACCTTGCAATGAGGGAAGGCGGTAGCTCGTGTTGTCAGAGAAAGTGCATCTTGAATTCGGAGCTTTCCGCACGGAAAGAGCCCGGCCTAGATGACTTCAGCCGTGAATTCTATCACCTTTACTATTCTCTGAGAAAACGCTTACAGCTTACTTTAGAAAGATAGAAGGATCTCGATGCCCAAACTTGACAAAGACGTTACAAGAATTGAAAACTGCAGACCGATAGCCCTCATTAATATAAACATAAAAACCTTAACAAAACCTGTGTTAGAAGCTGAACTGTGCTCCCCCTCCACACCCCCCGCAAAACAAAATACGTTGAGGTGCCAACTGCGGGTACCTGGAATGGGAACTTGCAGAAGTCGGGCCTTTGCAGATGGAATCACGTTAAGGTGAGGTCCTCCTGGGCTAGGGCTCCGAGCCAATGACAGGTGTCCTTGTAAGAAGAGGGAAATGGGCATCTAGACAGACACAGGGAGAACAGCACGTGGTAAGGGAGGCGTAGGTCCACGGACTGCTGGCGGCCACCAGCAGCTACGGAGAATCGTCCCCAGAACCTCCCGACAGAGCACGGCCCTGCCGACCCTCGACCCGGCCGCTGAGCCTCCGGAGCTGTGAGAGGATAAACTTGTGTTGGTTTTCGCCGCCCGGTTTGTGGCGCTTCCTTACAGCAGCTCTGGGAAAATTCAGGCCCGAAGGCAAAAATGTGAGCGAGACTCCATTTTTCTATGAAACTTGTATGTGACAAAGCAACTATAAGACAGTTTAGAAGAGAGACGAGGAGGAGCTATTGGTGCAGAAAGTATGCAGCCGCGTGCTGCGACAGCCAGAGGCGTTGGCGTGGCGGCCGGGCTGTTTCCGGACAGCCCTCCGAAGCAGTAAACAGGGCTGGCATCTGCATGTACCAGGAACTCCCCGAAAACAGTAGAAGGGCTGTGATTAAGGACTTCACTAAAGAGAAAACGCAGGGGTCAGCACATATATGGGAAGGTGTAATCTAGGAATACAAAATAAAATAAGATCGTGTTCTGCACATTCTGCCAGACACTTTTTGTGTTTGCTTGTTTGTTTTTTCTGATTTTTTTAGGGAGGTAGGAGGTTGGTGCTGCTCATTATTGGTGGCATTATTGGTGGAGGTGGTGTAAGGCGGTGCTCACGTGCTATTTTAGAAAATGCGGCTTGGTACATTCGCTTTAGAGGCTAATTCAACAGCATTTTAAAACACATAGCACCTTCTCCCTATCTACCTGACAGAAACACTTCCACGTGTGCATGGGGAAGGATGGCAAGGACTTAGATTCAGTGTTGTTAGTGTTTGTTTAAAAAATGAAAAAGGAAGCAGCCTAGGTGCCTAGTGGTGGGAGAATAATAGCAAATTCTGATACGCCCACGTTATGGAATGAATACTCCACAAGAGCAACAAATCTAGAGAAAACGTGCTAATGTGGCGGCGTCTCTAAGGCATTTTGAAGTGGAGCAAAAACAGTAACTTGCAGAACCAGCAGGTCCGTCGCGTGGATGCATACAACTGTTTCCATTCGTGTACGGCTCCGATGCACCGAGAGGTCTGGAGGGCGCGCCTGAACGTCACACTGTCGCCGAGAGTTGATAAGGGATGACTTGGACTGTGCAGGGGCGGCTTGCACTTGGATAGGTTTTGCTTGCATTTGCTGGGATAATACATGCAGAGATGTCACACTTCTGCAAAGTCAAAGCATCACTTAGGCAGCAGCTGCCCTCCTTCAGGCTTGGGCGTTGCGTGTGAGCTAACGTTTGGCGTTCGGACACTCATCCCTCAGATGTGTGTCGTTTATGTAGAGCTACGTTTGTATTTACAGAAGAGTTGCAAGCACAGCCCCAAAATCTCCCAGTTAGCCTGACCCAAATTCCCCCGTTGTTAGCGTCTTGCCACATTTGTTTTCTCTGTCTCAGCCATGATCTTCATGCTTTTGTTGAACCACTTGAGAGAAAGTTGCAGATTTCCACCTCGGAAGTGCCCAGGGTGCGCCCCCCAGAACAAGGAACCGTGCTGTTGACGTGCGCATGGACAAGGGGTTCCATTCGTCATGAACACTCACTTTTGCCTACGTCCCCACTTGCTCCCCCCCCCCACTCTCCTCTCTAACACTCAGTCACCCAAATCAAGAAGCCAATTTCGATGCGTTCCTTGTAATCCACAAAACCCACTCACATTTCACCAGCTTTCCAGATCTTTCTTGTTCTATTTCCTGTGTTTTCTTAGACCCAGACTAGTCACCCAAGTGGTCCTTGTCCTTCATGGTCTTGATAGCTTTGGAGGGCGAGGCCTCTCCTAGTCTAGGCTCTGCTTCCTCCCGTGGGACTCCCCTCGAGCAGCCTTGGCGTGAGTAGCGTCGCATGGAAACGGTGCTGGGCTGTACCCCTCGTCGGGCAGGAGACACGGGGCGGTGCCGGCCCGCCGGTCGCTCTTCGTGCACGTCCTTACAGTGATAAACTGAATAGTGGTCCCTCAAGGGTGTCCCCGTCCTCATCCCCTGAACCCACCCAGGTTCCGTGGGCGAGCCCAGTGGCATCACAGAGGTTCTTACAAGGGCCAGAGAGAAGCGGAGCCGTGGCAGCAGCGAGGGGGACAGAAGGGTGTGACTCCGCCCCACCGCTGGCCTTGACCGTGAGGCAGGGGGGGTCGTGAAGCCCTTGCCATGGTGGACGCTCTCTTTCCCTTTACTTCTTGTTTATCTTGTACGTTGTTGTGAGGAAACCCAAGTGTTTGGTAGCCGCGTGTGAGTTCTTAAGCTAGAAACTACGCTGTTTTCCGGGTGCTGATTGTCCCCGTCCTCTTGAATTCTAGCCTGAGTTTTGATAGATAGCCCACACGTGGGTGCAGCTGGCCTTCGCTTTTACTGGGACGACTTTGGAAAAACTTAGTTTTAAGATGAAAATCATGTGCCTTTTCTAAGTCTTGGGATAAAACTTTGGTAGGAAACTACAAAGATTCAGCTGCAATGCCTGCAGATTACTTTGCGATCATGCTTATTAGCTCTGCAGCGTGACGGACACTACAGGGTGTCAGGTAGAGTCAGCAGTGAGCGTGACACCGTCAGGTGACTGGGCCAGCAGGTGCACCGTTCTGAGTAAGCCGGTATATTGATCCGTAACTTCTTCAAAGTAAGGTCCCAAGAGCCTTGTATTAAGAGGGATATCCTGCAGGTGGAAAGTAATTATAAATATAGGATTCAGCCAAATCCAGGTATAAATCCTAGAAATGACATTTCCTAGCTTTGTAGCTATGGACAAGGCACTTAATTTCTCTAAACTTGTTTCTTTATTCCCAAAATAGAGAAACTCTAGTTTCTTTATTTCTAAAAGAGAGATAATATCTTATAGGGATTAAATGAGAGAATGTAAAAATGCTGTTCATACACATGTAGTAAGTGGTTCAACAAATAGCAGCTATTATTAAGAATCATTTTAGTTGCTTAAAGTAATTTATTACAGTGCAAGTCAAGTGTGATGATAATCACAATAACGTACCCATAATTTCTCACTAATTCTACGATCAACAATAGACCCAGCCTGTCTCCCACTCTGTGCATGGGGTTAATCAGGTTGTATTTACTGATACTAAAGTGGCCCAGGTTCCTGAGAGCTCGGCGTCAGTGGCCTCTCAGTACTCAGAATTGTCTCAAAGACACAGTCTTTGTGAACAGTGATGGGGTTTTGCTGTTTGACAGTGTAGCCATGGCACCGTTAGTCTGACAGTTTTTGTAGTTCCTATTGTAATGAGAGTCTAGAAAGGAGGAAACTGTATCCAAATGTATGCGATAGTCTTAAACATTTAATGTCAGGTGGGTAGTCCTTTGCGATGTGATCTTGACTAAGTTGGTAGAAAACAGGTAAAACAGGAAATACAAGTTTTCTTCAATAAGACTGGCCAGATTATTATTATTATTTCACCATAATGGCAACATCTGCTAGGGAAATTAAAGTGAAATTCCCTCCCTGAGGAGACTGCCTGCTCCGGCGAAAGCTGTGTGTACACAGGGAATGCCAGGAAATTCTGACATTGTTGGAGCGGACGCTTCAGAAACGTCTTGTTTTTTCTGTTTTAGCAACTTCACTGCGTGGTGGTTGGAAGTGAAAATGCCAAGCGATACTTTGAAGCCGTTCAGGGATCAAAGGAGCACCGAGGGGAGCTGTTTGGGGTCTGCAATCTCTTCAGACTGAGGCCCCAAGGGTCTTGTCTCACCAAGGACATCCTGGAGGTGTGAAATCGTTCTCTGACCTCTGAGCAGTCTTTCAAACGTGACTTTCTCCCTCCGGAAACCTGAAATGTAATTGCTGGTGCCTTTTCACAGGGATTTTGGTTTTCTTCATAAAAATGCCTTACGTTTAGAGTTTCCACGTTACGGAAGTAAGAAGTGGGTGGTTGTAGCGCTCACCTCAGGTCCCGTGCACGGTTCTAAGTAACGTTCGCACACGGATCCAGATGCCGGTGCCAGAGAGAGTGACCTCCGGGCCGGCTTCAGGCTGGCAGAGAGAAGCTTCTTATTTTGAAAACAGCTGTCGGAGTCAGGAACTGAAAAAAGAGACTTTCCTAAATAAACAAAAATATAAACTGTGTTTTGATTAGAAGTTACCAAATACTCCCAGAGATGCGCTCTCACGTCTCGCGGAGGTTCCTGTTTTCTGTTCCCAATAAAAATTCCACACCAGTATTTCAGGCTCTCCCAGTCGTGCTCATCCACAGCACACAGATGGTTCTTATTCTTCAAACAGGATATTCATATCCCATAAAAGTCTCTTTTAAATTCTTTAATATACCAGACTATTAGGGACGTTAGCCTGTTTTCTAGTTGACGTCGATGAGCATCGTAAGGTCCTGGAATACCGTCCTCTTCACCGCCCCACCTGCAAGCTGAGCCCCGAATTGAGGGTGTTTCCTTACCTTCCAGAACTAGTCAGTGCCATGAAAGCAGCTCAGGGCGCAGGCGGTCCCTGCTCGTAAAGACCTTAGACCACCTCCCTGGGAGGCCGGAGCGCACGATTGCTCATAAACATGTAGCACTGGAAAGGGGGTGTTCAGCCGGGTCACTCGCGGGGTGACCCTGACCGAGGGCGGCCAGGGACCGCGGCCCGTGGTGAAGAGGAGGGCGGGGGTGGTCCGTAGCCTGTGAACCTGCGGTGTCTGCCGCCTCTCACGGTCACCATTTGATTCTGAACCGAGTGGCCCACTTGAGGTCCCCCTTTCTCGGCTCTTGTTGGTTTGGATGCGCTGCTGCTTTTTCTCGTTTCCTGCCCCATTCCTCTTCTCTCCTCGCAGCCGCGCTCGCCCCACAGGAGCCCCGCAGCCCTTCCCTCCGCCTCCGGGGACCACCCAGCACCCCGGCCCGTGCGCGTGCTCCTGACTTGGAATCATTAGCAGATGCACTTGCATCGTGCTCCTTATCCCGTTTTCTGACATACCTGAAAGGGTTGGAGTTTTCTGTGTTATAGGAAGACGAGTAGGCGAGGCATACCAGTGTGACCGTTGTCACCTGCGGGTTTCTCTCCTTCTCTGGTCGCCCCGTGTCCACGCTGTGCCCCCTCCAAGAGTGTCTGCTTGTTAGCGACAGACCCCCCCACGCCTTACTTCGTCTGTGGCACAGCGTGCGCGGCGTCTTGCTAGGCACACGGTTGGCACTCTCTTGTTACATATTGAATTAAAACGGCTCATTTGTTGTCAACAGAATTTAAAGTCATTCAGGCCTGCTTAGATTCCTTCCGCTTTTTGACAAATGATGTTTTAAAATATTACTACTCCAAGTCCCTTCCAGTGAATGCATGTATCATAACATAAAAGAAGTATTTTACTTCTTGTGATACATTTTTATATTTAAAGGCTGTAGAAAATCCCTTTTGAAATGTTTTAATGATATAGAAATTTGAATTTATAGAACTTTTTAATTTGATGATTTCTAAGCAATGGAATTCTATTTTTAATTGACTTTCTTATCTATATCGTGATTTCTCTTTAGAGTTAGATATTGAGCGTTCATTTCCCAAATATTTATTAAGAATATGCTAGGGAGTTCTCTGGTGGTGTAGTGGCTTAAGGCTTCAGCGCTGGCGCTGTCAGTGCTGCGGCCTGGGTTCGATTCCCAGTCAGGGAGCTGCCCACATAGCAAAAAAAAAAAAAAAAAAAAAAAAAAAAAAAAAAAAAAAAAAAAAAAAAAAAGAATATGCTAAATGTCGGGTACCGTTCATAGAACTCAGCATACCGAAGTGAATAAAGTAGACAAAAATCTTGCCTTCAAAAACCTGTACTTTTATTTGGGGGAAAACAGCAATAAACAGAAAAAACAAGTGAAGCACGTAGGATGTTATGATGCTGGGCTCCAAGGCTAACAATAGCGCAGGTAGAAGATGAGGAAGTTCTGGAACCGATGCACAGTGACGCCAGCAGTCCTGCACAGTTCCGAACCTGGGACTAGACCGTCAGTATCCTCACCACAGAAGAGAAGTAAGAATTTTGTCACATGAGAGAGGAGTTAGCTGAGCTGCAGGTGACGATCATATTGCAAGTTAAACGTGTACCACGTCAACGTGCCGTACCCCTTAAACGTGCACAGTTACATATACATTGTAACCCCCAAAATGAGAGCGGGAAGGAAATGGGGCGACAGTCAGGAGGCGGCCTTTCCGCTGCACGGTGGAGCAGCCACGGCCCCGCTCCTGGGAGATTGCGGCTGACTCGGGGAGGAGACGAGGTTCTGACGCAGGGACAGTGCCAAGGCCTGCGGGACGAGCGTGCCCAGCGCGGTCTCGGGCGCAGGGAGGCCGACTGGGCCGGAGGAGGGACAGGGAGCCGGGTCCTGCGGGCACCTTGGCTTGGAGTGAGGCCAAAAGCAGCTGAAGGGCTCTGAACAGTAGGACACGGTCTGGCCGTGTCGTGTAGGTTGAATGTTAGGAAGTAGCCAGGAGGAGGAAGCTAAAGGCCTCACGGGGACGGGGGCTCCCCGCCCCCCTGCAGCAATGGCTTCTGGGCATGGGAGGGAAAGGCCTCAGGACAGCTGAGGGACTGTTTATCACTCTCTAGCGTTCTCGGGGGGACAGTCTCAGTCGTTGACCCAGATACAGGGTCGCAGGAACCGTGCTGTGGATACGGCTGTCCGTGCACCAGGTGGGCATTTGCAACGCCGTGCTAATTTCCTTCTAGAATCTAGGCAATTACAAACCTCTGCTAAACGATACACCAAAAGCTTTAAAAGTATAAATACTCTCCCAGAAGATGTAGCAAACCTATTACATAATTAAGGTCTTCGAGCTTCAAAAAGTATTTTCTTTTGTTTTAGTTTCATATTAGGATGGACCTTTCCATTTTGATGTTGACTACACCTAAGGAATCAATAAACATTTTAATAACTATGCACAATAAATACAATAGCAATGTAGTCTAGAATATCACGTTCCCAACATTCAACATTATCTGTGGTGTTTGAAATATAAGCAATATATCCTTAGTATAATTATTATATAGACATGATTATAGAGTCATTACTATATATATATATACACACACACACACACACACACACACAGATATATATACATAAAAGGTCTGACAATTAACTTCGCAAACTCGTCCTAGAGGAAGTGCTCCATCCCTCACTGCTGACTATCACTGCGGTCACCTTCGAAGCTCTCCCCTTGGGAAGCTGTGCACCGACACTAGCGCCTAGTCCACCCTTCAAAGCAATTTTGGAACTCTTTCTGGAAGGGCCATCGGGCTGTCATCGTACCTTGCTAAGGTTATGATACCTTACAGAGCTGTTTGTACAGGGCTGCCAACATAAGCCCACAGTGGCAAGTTCATGAACTTTTATTGTCAGATATTTGGGACGACGACAGCTCTGATGGCCGTTCCAGAAAAAAAGAATTTCAGAATTGCTCTGAAGGGTGGGCTAGGCGCTGGCATCGGTGCACAGCTTCCCCAGGGGAGGACTTTGAAGGTGACCGCAGTGACACTCAGCAGTGAGGGATGGAGCACTTTTTCTAGGCTGAGTTCACAAAACTTAGGTGACTATATATATATAAAACTAACATTTTTTCACCCTCCCTCACCTACTGGAGCTTTGAATGGGGTTGGCTGAAAGTCATTATCATATTTTCTACCTGAGAAAGTGAGCGTTAAGACAAGGAATGGGCCGTGCATGGGCCCAGCGCTTCCTCAGAATCCGAGCGTTTCAGAACGTCCATGAAGGGTCCGCGAGTCCCTTCCTTAGCGAACTGGAGAGCTAAGGCGCGCCCTGCTGCTGCTCACCTGTTCGGTTTTGCCTCCGCAGAGAGAAGGCCGGGTGGAAGCCGGGGTGCTGACAGCTACCACGTGGCTGAGAGAGGGACCTGCAGACCGCAAACGCAGAACGGTGAGCCGTCCCTGCGTCCGTAGCCAGAACTCCTAGAAAACGTGTGCTGTGACAAGGTTACGTTTGCTGTGCTCTTCATTTTGCAGTGTGTAAGGAAAAGTTAGTTTGTTTTAAATCAAGGACAATGTCGGAAGACTGTCACTAAGACTAATAATCTAGGTTAATTTAAGAAGAAATTCAGGAGCACTCAACAGGCATTCACATCTAGACTGAAATGTTCACGATACCAAACTAAATCCAAACTTAAATACAATCTAACAAGTAACCAATCCAATCTAAGTAACTCACTTTTTATTAAACAACAAATGAAATGGGGAAATTGTCATCTAAGTGTATTTAAGATTAAACCCAAACATCATAATTACTCTCTTACTCAAATAGTTGCTATTTTGACTCTTGAATCATGTAGTCTTTTTAGTAGTTTGTCACCTCACGTACCATAGAATCTGTATTGTCATCGCAGGGCCTTTTAAAAGTAAAGAATATGTGAAGTTTTTTTTGGTGTTGCTAGTTTTTTCTTGTTTATTTTTAGGAGTTTATGTAAATTTGTAGTAGCCCACTGATTTGGAGTATGGAATATTTTTCAAAATTTATAGACCTGAGTATCATATATTCGCAGAAGTATTATTAGATAATACTTTCCAAGAATCCTTTACTAATAAAGCCTCTGTTTTAGGAAACTGAGGGATATGTTTAGCTCTGACTGATGTAAAAAAAATTAAATACTGGATTTAAATTTGTACCAAATTTTGCTTCAGAATATCTTTAGTGTTTTCTGTATTTCTGGTTGTCAAGATCATATTTGTAGTTTTAATCGAGTAGAATAGTTTTCCAGTTGCAGACTGGAACTAGTTTCATTAACGCCAGCTAATCTGTCCTGTCCCTAAAGCGTGGTTGGCAGCACCTGCCGGGCTGCGGCGTGCGGGGAGGTGCCCGCCCTGCGCTGGGCCCGCCTCCTCCGGGCTGACCGCTCAGCTCTCATAACATGCTCTTCATGTAACTAAGTTGGTCCCGTGGTATTCTAGTTTCAACTTTTACTTAGTTTGGAAAGTTATTCAACTTGAAAAGAGGAAAGACTGTACCAGACTATAATATTAAATCCTTTACATTTATTTACTAAATGTACTTTTACAGAATGCCAAGCGATAACGTTGTACCTGCACACATTATCGGCCCAAATTTAATTCCTTTCCCGTGGGACAGACTTGATGTCATCATCTTGGTGTTTCCTAACGTTTCTGTCATTGCTTCCTATGTAGCCTGGCGAGCCTGACTGTCACGGACACGGAGATCCAGAGCAACCTGCAGAAGGGTCGGCAAAGGACGCGGGTGACCTGTGCAGTGACCTCAGTGAGGATGAATCAGTGAAGGACTCAAGAGCAAAGCCCGCTAAAGGCAGAGCGTCCAAGTCGGCCAGAGCTTCGGGGTCTCCTGGGCAGCTCACCCTGCTCCAGTGTGGGTTCTCGAGACTGCTTGAGGCGAAGTGCCAGGCAGTGGAGGGCAGCGATGAGAACTCTGCGTCTGACGACGAAAGTCCTGATGAGCAGCCCACATGCCTGTCGACAGAAAGCAAAGATGTCGCTTGTCCGAAAAGTCGGGGGTCTCTTGGTCCTTCAAAACAGCAAACATTAACCAGCATCCAAAATCCAAATGAAAAATGCATTTTTAATAGAAGTGAGAGGATTTTAGAACAGAATGTTTCTTCCGTGTCTGACGATGAGAAAACTTTCAGAAATACAGCCGACGGCCCCCGCGTGGTGCAGAACGGCACGGACTCAGAGGGCAGTGACGTCGTCTGCCCCACGCAGTATCCGGCCGAGAGGGTCCCTGAGAAAGGCAGGAGGCCTGAGCCACCCGCGGGGCGCGCTGAAGACCCCGTGGAAACGGGAGCCGACGGTGATGAGCGAGAGAGCAGGGTCGGAGGAGACGGACTCATTTCCAAACACTTAAATCCGGAGGACGCGACCCTGAAATCTCGTAGGAAAAGAAAAGGCAGTAGTGACATCAGTGATGAGTCTGATGACGTTGAAATGTCCTTCAAGCCAAGAGTAAGAAAACGAAGAGCTGCTGGTTCTTCGGGGTTTACGGGGCAAAAGGAGAATAAAAGCGAACTTGGCGCTTGTTCTAAAACAACGAAGGAAGCGAAGCAGCCGTGTGCAGCGGCCGGAGGCCGGAGCTCCCCGGCTACTGAGGACTGTCCCTCCTCAGACGACGACTGTCCCGGTAGCCGCAGCAGTTTCTCTAAACAGGGATGGAGACCCAAAGCCATAAAAGATAGAGTCGCTTTCTCTTCAGAATTGCCTGGCCACGAGAAAAACAGCACTTCCATACCAAGGAAACCAGTGAAATTTTCAAGCGAGAGGGCTGTCAGTCAAGAGCAGATGGATGAATCAATGGATAAATTTTTAGGTAACGACATATATATATATATATATATATTCTGAAACTTTCCTGTGCGCATTTGTTTCGTGCAATCCAGGAGTTCCATAAGATTCTTGAATCAGCTTGTAAAATAGCTCTACAATCAAGGTACCAGGTCCACAAAGGGCCGGGGGTGGGCATCAGGACAAAGGGAGGATGGGGGGTCGAGGTGGAGAGCTTCGTCGTCTGCCCCAGCACCTCCCTTTTGTGACCCCTCTGAATCACAGCCCTTCCACCCCTGTAAATACCCTTTATTCTGAGTTTTACACTGATGACTTTTTTTGCACTTTTTATGACTTTTGTCATGTAAATATGAATCCATAAACATTATAGTTTAGTCTCGTGTTTAAAAAAAAATCTATGGTTTCTTCATCGGTAGCACGCCTCCTCCATCGCTGTCACTTCCTCCTGGTTTATGTGTTGAAGTCCCTGGGCTTTCTGTACAGTTTCCTTCAGTTTGCAGTTTGCTAACTGCCTACCCTGGGTACAGCCCTCTGCCCCCTGTCTCCTGCCACTGAGCTGTGTCTGCTGCTACACCCAACTCAGGTGCATTCCTGTGGCAAGACTATGTGGGAGCCACAAAACTGAAATGGCTGGTCCCTCTCTCGTCTCAGCAGCCCTTGATGCTTAGTGCCTGGGACTGTTCATTCAGTCAGAGTAGGAAAACGACATTCTCTGCTTCTCGTGTGTTCGTTAGAGCGCCCCTGTACAGGTGCTTCCCTCTGTACTGTTACTTCCCGGTGCTAAGTCCAGCTGCAGAAGGCAGGGAACATGCCTCGTTGCACACACACTCCCCTTTCTTCCTCTTTTCAAAATGGATATGCTCTGTCTACAGTGTCAGAGCGTGCGGAGGTTGCTTTGTATACACCCCCCTCTTAGGCTTTACTTTTCTTGATTTGCAGGTAGATAGAAATTTAATGCTCCCCATTAGTCTTGATAGCAGTGTCTCTTAAGTCATCTTGGTTGTCTAAAACTCCTTTCTAGCCTATCACTCAGGAAGGGCTCGTGAGAATACTATTCCCTGAGATGCTTACTGATAACAGTTTGTGCACTTTGTACTTAAAGGTTATTTTTGCTGGATATAAAATCCTTGGCTCACACTGTCTTGAGTATTTTAAATTTGTAGCTTCATTTCCTTCTGGCATGACCTGTTGTGTTACATGCTCAAAGGGTTTTTGCCACTTCGTATTGTTCCGTGATTTTCCTAGCTGGTGTTTTGAGGTCTGTTTGCGTCAGTGTGGGCTGCCCTAACAAACCACCATGGACGAGATGGCTCATGCAGTACTCATTTCCCCACAGTTCCAGAGGTGAGGCATCCAAGATCGCCGTGCCAGCGTGGTTAGCTTCTCGGTTAGGGCCCTTTTCCTGGTTTGAGAGGGCCCCTGCTTGCTGTGGCCTCACATCCTGCAGAAAGAAGTTCTCTCTCTTCTGTCTTATGAGGGCACTCATCCTATTCATTAGGGCCCCACCCTCCTGACCTAATTATCTCCCAAAGGTCCGACTGCAAATCCCCTCATCCTGAGGATTAGGATTTCCACATCCGGAATTGGGGAAGGGGAGGGGCAGGGGCAAGGCTGGGGGAGACACACACTCAGTCCAGAGCAGCATGGGGTATTCTGATGGTATCTCAGTGTAGTTTCAACTCCATTTCTGCTTTTGGACCACTTGCTTGTACTAGTGTTTTTACTCACTACTCCTTTGCTTTGACTTTCTTCTTCAGGGACTCCTGTTATGTAAATGTTGTGTCTTATTTTCCTGTCCTCAGAATTTGTCACTTTCTCTCCAGTCCTTTTTTTTCTTTTGTTTCCCTTTCCTTTCTAAAATTTCCCTCCCTTCTCTCAAAGCATTGCACGTTGTGCTCATTCCCTCTTACGTTTCTGCTAGTTTAGTCTGCATTTCTGAAATAATTGTTTTAAATTTCTCAGTCTTTCCTGAACTCTGCCATCCATTTCTCAGTTATGTTAATTCTGATTTTTGTTGTTGGCTCCTGTATTTTATCGTTTTCTTAGTCTTTTCCCTCATTTTGACATTAGTTACCATTTTAATCTGTTCTGCAAGCACATATTTCTGGCATGTTTAATTGTAGGGATAAATTCTGCTTATTCTCTCTCATAATTTTTAGGAGATTTGACCCTCTTGCTTATTTTTATGGAAATTATTCTCCCTGAGTTTTTAAATGAGGCGGAGTTTAGGGAATCTTTTCTGTCTTCACAAAGATCCATATCCGTGATTTTTGCATCATGTTCAAAGCTGTGGTGGGATTTCCTGTCTCTGCCCCTCCTCCTGCTTTGCTCTGGACTAGAGCTTCTCCATGTCACCCCTCCCAGTGGCGCCCCTCCAGGAAGTTCCATCCCCTCGGGCCTTCCTCCCACGAGCCCCCAGTCCCGGGTCAGCACTGGAGAACAGAAGACCCCGAGTCAGCTGCCGCCTCCCGCCGGCCCGCCGTGCTCCCCCATGAACGCCTGCCGTCTGTCCTGGGGTCTCCTGTGCTCAGACTCACCACGTGCCACTCCGCCTTCCTTTCATAGACCCTGAGGCAATGCAGAGCAGTCACTGCTGTGGTGTGTCCCCACCTTCTTGTAGGCTGTCTGTCATCTGACTGTGTCATAAATGCGATCCGTGGCTTTGGACTTGCCCTCTAGTTGCTGTCTGTCCTCATGTAGGGGTTCCGAAATTGAATGCTTCCCCCTGGCACCCCCATCTGCCAGGAATCTATTTAGTGATTTTAAGAGTTGGTGTTGCTTTCGAAAGCCTCTGACTGATTCCGAGAAACTATGTGAGAGAAGCTGACATGGAAACCAGGATACCGTGTTAGAGAATCTGTAATCATTGTACTCACTTAAAAATCAGGCTTTCTTTTGTGGTGATTAGAGAATCACTTAGAAGTTCACGACATGTACTTTGATACCCTTGTATTATAACTAAGTCCTGGACTATCCTTTGGTTTGTGTGCTACAACTGGATTTGAGGTTTGAGGAATTATTGTGTAAGTAGATTTTTGTCATTTCTTAAAAACCTCCCAATCTTGACATTCTCTAGGCACAGGTACAAAACAGACAGATACAAACAGTAAAACCAAACAAAGCCGACCAAACGAGCCACCCCGGTCACGCCCCTGGGCTCCCTCGCCGTTGCTGTATTCCCGGGCGTGGGGGGATGGAATCCCCTGGAACAACATGTTCATAGAAGGGACCCTCCCCCGTGGCTTTCTGGTAGCCAGAACCCTCAGTTCAGGTTCAAGTCTAAAGATCATTGCCTAGTCTCAGAAGTTCTCGCACTGGTGGCAGCGAAACATCCTTCCCAGGTTCACCGAGACCAACACATTTGTACTCTTTCTCTTTTCAGTTGTTTGTTTGTTTTTAATGTGATGTTGACAGACACCCTGTTCTCTCTGAGGATTAAAAACAGAACAGGCATCCCTGTTTTTTAGCGTACTGCTGGTCATTTTAAAAGTAGACATAGAAACGAATGGCGTCCCGATCCGACGTCGCCTAACAAACGTGAGTTTCCTCCTAGATGGCGTTCAGGAGGTGGCTTACATCCATTCAAACCAGAATGTGATTGGGTCGAGCAAAGCCGAAAACCACATGAGCCGCTGGGCCGCACGCGACGTGTTTGAGCTGAAGCAGTTCTCCCAGCTGCCCGCTAACGTAGCAGTCTGCACGGCGACGGTAAGGAGCACGCCCGCTGGTGTCACCTCCAGTTTGTACCCGCCCCATTCTCACAGAAGTTACTCAGGGGGATCTTCTCTAAGGACTCCACCAAAAGTAGCTACTAAGAAAATTAGACAAATTTCCTTCAAATGCAGGGCCGGGACGTGACATACAAACTAAGTGTAAAAAACAGAACACTTTGGGGGGCGCTGGAGATGTTTTGTAGCAAACGACGAATCAGTATCTAAAGGTAAGCACGCTGCGTGGCACGGTAGTTTTCCTGGATTAAAGTTTGCCAAAAATGAGGAATCTGAGGGGACCGTGCATTCTGTCAGAACCAAAACCACTTCTGTTCTTACAGAAAAGGAAAGCGTGTGATTAGATTTTCTCCCAGGTTTTTCATCGAAAATAAAGACAGACTCAAAGATAGTTTCATAGAATTTGTTTATTTTTTTAAGTGACAGAAATTTTATAATGTTAAAAGTACTGCACACTCCCTGTGGACTCTTCTCCCTTAACATTGCTGTGGTGTAGCAGTAAAGCTTTACGTACATGGGGGTCATTATTTACACACAGTCACTTCCGTCAGGGGTGTTTTCCCCTCTTTGGCTCATTATTGTTCCTTAATTACTCGGAGCTGAGTGTGTGAGCAGCCGTGTGTTCCCACGGGTCACGTGTGGGCGTCACGAATGCCCGTGCGTGGAAGAGGGGTACTTTCTCAGGCAGTGCCTCGGAACTGTCACACAGTCTTCATTTATTTGTGCCTCATCTGACACAGCAGAGAGTTTGGATTGCCTTCACAATAAAAGCAGAAGACAAGTGAAATCCAGGACCAAGGGAAATGCAAGTTGAACTGCAAGTTCAGGACTGGGAAAAGGTTAACATGCAGATATAGAGGACATAAGGTGCTTACCCAGATATTTTTTTAACGACAATTTTGATTGAGTTTCCTAGTAGACAAAACAATGGAAGTAAGCAATTTATTGAGTGTTTTCCCAACTGGTGCGTCTGGAAATGTGTGTGGGCAGTTTGGGTGGTCATGATGACTGAGGACCCAACTGACATGAACGTCTGGAGGCCAGGGATGCTAAGTGGCTGTCGCGGGGGTAGCATCCCACAGGCCAAGAATTGTTCTGCCCAAAATGCCGTAACACCTTGCTGAGAAACACTGAGCAAATGGTTGTCCTTTAGGGTGTGTGTTGGGGATCGGGGGTGGATTCCAGCTTTTCTAAGGAGGAGAAAAGCTTGTTCTGGCACGTAATTTGAAGGACATTTGTCTCCTGGGTTTTAAATGAGATCCACTGAATGAGCTGGTGAGCAGTCACTTGTCTTCTATATCCTTAGAGTAAATGTAACAACGGACTGTGAAAGGCTGTGCTTTCAGCATTTTTAGACGTAATCCAAAGGACTGCCAGACTGCACTTCAGGAAGGAATCGGTGGTCTTTCGTGACCAGAGAGTGCTGCTTCCCGATAGTCCCCCGGAGCTGGAAGCCCAGTGTTCCCCCGCCAGCGCGGCGCACGGCGCCTCTGCTGCCTGCCTGACGCCGCGGGCGCTGCCGGGAGGGGCCGGCGCGGGTCTGCTGGCTTCGCCAGGAATCTGCTCTCTTAAAATGAACAGCATATCAGCGTCGTTTAAACGGCTCTTTTTTCATTAGGGATTTTTGGTTTTAGCCATGCCCTCTTCCAAACACAGATTTTAATTCCTCTCCACGCGGCCTGAGAGGCGACCGCTAGGTATCGGAGCCGTAAGCGGGTGCTCGGGACCTTCCGCAGGAGACTGCAGAGATGGAAATGCCCGGACAAGCTCTGCCTTCCCCCGGCGGGGGCCTGGGGTGGGGGCGCGCCTTCATCCTTCTGCCAGCAGCCCCCGTGCTTCAGCCTCCCCAGCAGCCCCTTGTCCCTGGGCGGTGGTGGTCAGAGCGAGGGGTGCTTCTTACCAGGACACCAGTGGGCGTGTGCCCCCGGGGTTCCAACGCGCCTCTCAAGGCCACGTATTCCCCCATCCCTGTATACGCACCAACTTAGTATACGCTTGTCACGGAAAACGAAGACACGTGCAGGTTCATGACGGAATCCTGGCCGGTGGCACACATTCAGGGAGGGTCAAAGCCACCCGGCAGCAGGCGGCCAGCACGAGCCGGCCTGAGGCAGCGCGCTCACCCCGGCGCTGAGGCGTCAGGCCCGGCTGTGGGCGGTTCGGAATATAGAGGTACTTTAGCATCGTGAAAGTTGTACCCACAAAAATGACTCAGGGACAATAGTATAAATTCAGTATTCATTAAAAAAAAAGTTATTTGTATAAAAATCAGAATTTTCAAGGTACATAGTGATCATATAATTTGCGATGTTTTTCTCCAAGGTCAAAAACTAAAACTACTGTGTTTTTTACATCAAATAAACAACCCCCAAGACATACCTCATGCTTTTCTCCTTTTAGTTTAATTAGAAATAAACAAGTGAAATTACTTGTCTAATGAGACTCAGCTTTGATTCGTTGACCTCTGCCATCTTCCAGAGGCAGAAGAGGGCTGGGGATGGTTACGACTGGCCACAGACTGTACACAGGGTGCCAGAGTTGGAATTTGAGCTTTAACTCGTACTTCCTGTGCGACCATGAGAAAGTTACTTACCTTCTCTGTGCTTCCATTTCCTTGTGTTAAAAATACAAATAATTATGCTTCTTACCTCAGACTGTTTTTATGAAAACTAAATGAAGTTAATACCTGTAAACTGCTCTAAACAGTACCTGGCACAAAGTAGCCCTCAATGAATACTAAGTATTATCTTTCCTACCCCTGGAGTCTCTGTTTATGATTATTCCATAGTCATAATAAAGTGCAGCCCTTGTTAACTATAAATAAAAGAATGGGGAGTACTAGTGGATCTGGAACTTTGGACTCCCTTAAAAAATAAAAAAGAACCAGAATGTTCATGGTAGAATATTGTTCAGAATTCTGTACATGACTATTAAATGTTTGGTGATGAAAACAAAGCCACGCCGTACTTTATGCTTTGCATCCATTTACTTTATGATCGTCTGTATTAGAATTAAAGTTATTAGTAATTTTTCTCTTTAAGCTGACAGATTTATTTGCTCTTTATGTTCATCCATTGAAGTAACTGCTTCTAACGTAAGATCTCTCCGTTACTGCCGACAGACACGTAGATGAGTGAGATACACTCGGCCCTCACACTAGTCCTTGGTCTGATCTTGCTGCATAGGGGTGGGCTGTCTGGAAGGTATTCAGCCACGTACCATGAGCGATAGAGGCATCCGTGGCCGGGCTGTTTCCGGACAGCCCTCGTGCCGTAGTTCTCCTCATTATAATTCTTCTGGGAATGAACTACTACCTCAGCCACGTCAGGGCGAGAGAACGAGGGTGCTGGTTTTCCCTTTGCTAAAACTCTTTGTCGAGATGGTTCAGCTAAAGGATTTCTGAAGAGACTTTTTAAAATAATACTGTTTCCCATAGATGACATTTCAAACTCATCTCACAGGATTTCTAAGAAAACAAAAATCTTCACAATCACTGAGTTCCTCCTGTCTGGTCCACGTTGCGCAACACTTTTAATGAGGAAGTCACTGAAACATTGATTAGGGCGGCTTTGCAGCTCGTAGTAGGATCGTGGATGCACATGGTGAATTGGCAGTTCTGAAAATCCAAAAAAATAACTGTGGGAAGAAGAGAGAATAGCCTAAGGTGAGGGGCAAGGAAGCCAGGTGACAACAAGAGCAATTCAGCCACAATGGTAGAGGCACCGCAGACCTCGGGTCCGGAGGCCCCCACGCCCCAGACCTCCCACCTGCAGCGCGGAGGCTGTCACCTGGGGCTCACTGCAGAATCTATCTGATTACCGAGACTTCTGAGTGCATCTTGTCTGTCACCAGAGTTCTATTACACACCTTCGCTTGGGTTTCAGAAGATTCTGTAGGGAGGGGGGGTGCACGCGTGTGGTCTGTGTGCGCACACTTATGCCTGTAGCCAGATGCAGACGTGTAACAAATGCTTTTTATTTGTATGACAGCAATACATGATCGACAGCAACCACGTACGCTCGGTGAGTCTACGTTAAAGCCCTAACTGATAGCAGAGGCATTCAGTAAATGGAAAACGTGCACAAGAGAAGTAACGCACACCTCCAGCCTGGATACAGTCCTGTGCTGTCTCTGTCCTTGTGATGGAGCCGCTGACAGCCAGAATGACAACCGCTAGGAGCCGCCTTTCAAATTCAGGGGTACCTTCATCATTAGCATAAGGCCCGATGGGCTACCTTTTCCATCTTTCCTTTGGTTTCTTGTAGTCCATACTTTTAGAAATCACTTATACTGATGGAACACGTTTTATAGATGTCTTGAATGAAAACCTGTCTCTCCTAAACTTCTCATCACACCTTTGTTACATAGTAGTGCAAACGATGTAAGAAATGGTTTTGCCTTAAGTTGTCCTTGGACACTCCAGAACCCTTCTGAAGGCAGCTTAGTTTAAACGGCAAGATGTCTGATAACAGGAGGGAAAACCCATGTGGTTTAGGGTTCAGCTCAGCCCAGAAGGAATGTTTCACGTATTGGAAGGCACTGGTAGTACCTTTATTAGAGCTAATTTGTTCTTTCAAAGTGTGGAACTTTGCGACAGAACTTAGCGATACCTGTATGTGATGTGGTGCCTCCTTTTTTCAATCCACAGCATTTTTCAACTTAAGTTTACTTAGAGTTTTCTGAAAAGAAACGTACAAAGACGGCATTCAGTTAAGGATTAATCACTATGGCAACCGAGATGTGGTGACCGAGGGGGGTGGGTGCACTCTCCCCTCCGCTCCCTGCCAGCTGTCATAGTCAACCTCTGCCGCCTGACGCCACGCCAAAATATAGACTGTGACCAACTCTAAGAAACTATATCTGTATTTCTATAAATTGGTACAAGTATCAGACCATAAAAGAAGACTTAATCCCCTGAATTGGATGACAGACACTTGGCACTCTGGCCTGCATTTGACAGAGAAATAACGGGTCGCTTTGTAGTAAAACCTGGATTAATAGTAAACCCTTCTTTATGCTATTGCAGTGTGGTGTAAAGGAGAGGGCTAAGCAGACTGTCAGCCCGGGGCAGTGGGTGGCAGGGCCCGAGCGCCTTTTCTGTCACCAGTGCAGGTTTAAGCACCGTGCAGAGGACTGTAAATACCAAATGTTGTGTTAGTAAGAACTTCTCTTTCTTGTATTTGTGTGAGACTGGCATGCTGCAGATGACTTAAAGAAAAGATTGCTGTGAGCACTGGTGGGTGTGATCGCAGTGTGTTTATACAGCTTTCAGAGTCAGCCGGGAGGGATGGACTGTTTACAGTGAGCCGACTTTGGGGAGATGGAGCGTTCCGTTTTCCTGTTTTTCGGGGTTGTAAATGGCATGATGGCTTCGAGTAATTGCTCACAAACGACTGGGTTGCAAAGTAGTCCAGTAAGTGAGGTTTGTGGTTTCAGCATGTAATGGAATTAACTCTTAGTGGGAGGGACTTTTCATGGTCTTGCCACTTTTCTCTCTACAGCTAGATGTTAATCTTGTGGTGCTTGTATCAGAAAGTTATTCTGTCGAGTTATTTTAGTAGAGATGAAGGTTTGTTTAACTTTTGTGCATATATGTGTGAAATTATGTGACTAGTGTCGGCAAGAGAAAGGCTTTCGTGTTTCTGTCCTCAGACCTGGGATTGATTCAGAAAGATGGATGTCTTTGTGACAAGCACCTGGTGCATAGACAGAGGAAGGAACATCTGGTGTGAACTACAACCTTCCTGTCCCCTCCTGGCTGGTGGCTGTGAGACACTGCAGCCACCTTCCTCGTAGCCATGTTACCAGGATGAGGGGTGTCACGTGGCTGGTGTCTACACCACATGTTCATCTCCTCAAAAGAGAAGTGTTCAAGCACTCCCAGTATAACATAAATTTTTATTACTCTGATCCTGATTACTCATTATCAGTAGGGGTGATGAGCGAAACTTTCTCTGTGATTGTTCGCAGGGACCTGTGACCATTTTTGTTGATGGTGGTACCAGTAGTAGGGTATGTTAGGATACCATTGAAGATACCCAGTCCAGTCCTGTGATTTTACAGTGGAAAGACTCGTCTTGAGGTATGGCTCATTATAGAAAAACATGTAAATGAAAGGAATTATAAACTAACTTGGCCGTGGACCCAACTGGCAACAGTGACCTTTGCTTATTGGGAAATAGTTTGACTCTCACTCGTATCCTCGCTGATCATTGTTCCAAATGCATAAGAGACAGACAGGGCTTCTTCGAGCAGTTCCTCCGTTTAGAATAGCTGGAAGATTCTACGTAGTTACAGAATAACGTTTCTTCCCACGCTGCCTGCCCAGGAGCGCCGCAGGGCGGGCTGAGCGTGGATGGGCCCCGCCTGGGAGTGACTGACCGTGTAGGCACGCGGCCCTGGTCACGCGGGTTTGTCCCCCTCCGAACGTCGCAGTACTGTGGGACGTGGCCCCGGAGTGGGAACACCTGGCGCCTTCTCATCTGCGGACCGCGGAGGTGTGGGAAGCCTGCTGCAGGTGGGAGGCCGTGGAGCGCGGCGTGGCAGGGCAGTCCCACCCGACGCGACACGGAGGAACGCGAGCGGCCGCTGGGGGCGGGGTGCTATGTCCCCCGCCCCGTTCGGGGGAGCATCGTGCTGTGTTTCCGCTCCGTGGCCCTCCGGGCCTGGGCTGCCTCCCGGTGTCGTTCCGGCATGCCCGGTCACAGGCCCTGTGCTGGACCCTGGGGATGGAGGGGTACCGGCCTGTCCCCAGGCAGGCGGTCTCCATGCGCACCGCGGGCCAGGCCCTGTGCTGGACCCCGGGGACGGAGGGGCACCGGCCTGTCCCCAGGCAGCCGTTTGCTTAGGTGTGAATGTCCCTTTCAGACACGCACTGAAAACTTGGCTTCCGCCCATGTCCGTGGTGGGTCCTCTGACCAGCGGGTGGGTCGCTGCCTTGTTTGGTTGCGTGCTGGAACCCGCCTTTGCAGTACGGTCCCCACCCCCTGCCAGGCGTCCTGAATGATCCTCGCACGTGCGCAGACACCCTGGCAGTTTCTGGCATCGCAGGGCTCAGATGCCGCGTGTGTGAATCCGTTACGTGGGCTGAACGCGTCATAGAGCCCCTGACTCCCTGCTTTGCTAAGACAAGCCAGTTTATGACTTTGTACGTGTTTACCGGGTTGGCCCTTACCCAAAGAGAGATTTTGAATCTTTTGTTTGAACAGATGTGTAAACAAAAGCATCACTGCCTCCCAGACTTCACTACTTAAGCTTTAATGAAGAACAATAGGGAAGGGCCCTCCACACGTTCAGGCTTTATGGCACAGTGGGTGTGACCAGGTCACTGTGAGGGCCCGAGCCACTTGTATGCCCACAGGGGGCAGTGACCATAGCCCTGTGCTGTCCTCAGGAACAGGGTGTAGACAAAGACCTTTCCCGTAGCGGGCAGGTCCTCCAGGGGTCCTGGAATCCGAACTTGCATTCAGTGGGTCCACGCCATGAGGACTTGCGGCACCGTGGAAGACACCCTTCCTGCTTGTGTTTTGTCAGCAGCTAGTCAGGCCCGGTCACCTGGTTGTGGGAAAGTCGGTGTCCCTGCTGAGTGCACACTGCTGTTTGTTCCTGGTTTATGTTTCTGTAAGGTGTTTTCTGGAGAAACCAGCTTCTCAGGCAGATTGATTCCACACTTGCTTAATAAAACGTCTCAGTGGCTTCTGGTAGCCAGCTGTGGACAGCCTGCACGTCCTATCAGGCTGTCCCACCTCACTGTCCCCACCAGGGCTCCTCTGCTCCATGGGGTGACAGCTGAGCATGAGAGAAGGAAACCGGCATAATCTGCAGCCGTCATTGATGTCCTTCCAGAAATGACATCACAGATTTGACGTAAGTGCTGCTGAATGAGTTTGTGTCCAGTGCACATCCCCTCGGCCACCGTCCTGGTACTTCGCTTTATAATAAAGTAGAACTGTCACTGCAATGGCAGCTGCACTAGGCACTCTTTTCCTTGTGTCAGTTGTGAAGGGTACTGTTGCATCCTTTCGTAACTGCTGTAAAAGATGTCGTCTGCATTGGATTGGATGGTATTGTCAAGGACACTATTGCTATAAAGTCGTGAAACTCACTTTTATAAGGGGAGCGCCAAATGTTTATTAAATTAATTAACACAACTTGCTTCCCAGCCTACTTTCAGTAAAGTGTTAAAGTACCCCCCTAAAATGGAACCTAGATTTTTATAAACAAAAGATAGGATGTTGAGCCCATTTGAGAGATGAATGCTCTCTCTTTTTTGCTGTTGTATAAAATAATCAGGCTTTAAAACGTAGAATATGTGGCAAAAACTACAGATCCATATGGCTGATAGCTGAATTTTCCTGAAGAATTTATAAAACTGATTTAGGAAAAATGTATCTGTAGAAAATGTGACCTTTGTAATGCTGCCAGGGTCAGAAAGACCCCGAGGATTCATATAAATAAAAGTTGCCATTTCCTGGCATGGTTTCTCCAGGGCTTCAGAAATCGCAGTTCATTGCAGAAGTGGTCTTCGTCGGCCCAGATCCTTCTCTTCCTGTTTACTCCCTTTACCTTCACGTAAACATTCCCATCTCTCCAAGAAAGAGTAGATAATTTGTTCTTGGGAACCATGTAAGATAATGAGCCTTTTTATTAGGAACTTAACATTCATCTTATATTCTTGTAACAGAAAATAAATGCATTCAATCGCTTTCTGATCTACCTTTAAAGTAGTGTTTTAATATTTAAGAAATTAAGGCTTTAAGGAAAGTGCTTTCAACATTTTGTGTTTGTCCAAGTTTCAGTGGACTTGGAAAGAAGTCAATTTATTTTAATTAGAAATGGTTTGCTACTAAAGAGCATATAGTTATGTCGTATGTTTTGTCATGTGTTCAGTTTATTTCAGTAAAATGAACCTGAGTATAAGTAGAGATAAATTATTTATTTTAAAGAAAAAAAACCCTAAATGTACATCTTTTTAAAGAAATGGGCTTGTGCACTTTAAGTTCCTTAAAAGTATTTTGTATACATATGTGTAAGGGTATTTTGTATCTTTGTATTTGTAAATATCTTTGTTCTCAAATGCAGCCATGGTGGCAGAACATAAGTGCTTAGTAAATATTTGTAAAAGGAATACTCACTCTCTCTCCCCACCTTCATTGATATGTGCCACTTCAATCCCACAGAACTTCTGTAAAATAAAAATACGTCATCAGCAAGAATCTTTGTCTAGGAAACTCTTGCAGTCTTTGTATGTATGAAAATTTTCTCACATGATAGTTTAACTGGGTATAGACTTCTAGGTTGACAGTTCCCGCCCCCCACCCCCGCATGTGGAAGACATGATCTCATCTTCTTGTGGTGGCAGTGTTAATTAGAAGTCTGCCTTTGGTTTGATTGTCATTTCTTTGTGGAATATCTTTTATTTTCTTCCTGGTATCTTTTAAGATATTCCCTTTATCTGTGATGAAACAAGGTACAAGTTTATTTTCATTTTTTTTCCACTAGAGATTCTCCTTTTTTTGAATATTCTTGCCTTCTTCAATTCTCTGCCATTATCTCTTTGGCATTATTTCTTCCATTTCCTTCTGGTATTTTAGAAATTTTGGCATGTCTTTTATCTTCTTCCTTTATGTCTCCCTTCTCTTCTTTCTTTCCCCACAGTCACTGTACCATTTCATCAGGGAAATTGGCATTGTATTGTTTAAAATTATTTTTTTTCTTGAACTACTGTTTTTAACAATTTATGTTAAACAAGCAACCCATCATCTGTGAAATAGATATGATTCTATATAATTTCAATCAACTGATATTAGCATCTTAAAATCACTAAATACTCTTGTAACCCAGTAGAAATAAACAGGATTTATGAAAATGGTTTCTTAGTTAATGATCACATAAAGTTTGTTATTTTTTAAGTTTGACTACTTATGTAAAATGAAATAACTGAAAGTCTGGTTAATAATTTTGAGAGAAACTACTGAATTAAAAATGTTTAACTATCCCATTTTTATGCCACTTTTTGTATGTTTATTAACTTTTATCCTTATTTAGTATAGTGGGTATCTGCATATGGCAGTATGCCAACAGTCTTGACAATAGAAATATTGTATTATTGCTATTACTTTAAGAAAGATATATCTTTAACATATATTTTAAACCATAGATATAATGGAAATATCATAACATTGCTATTACTTTTATACCTGTAAGAAAGCTCTAAAAGATATTCTTTTTAAATATGTAGGCTAACAGCTCCTGACAGTGGTATCAGTTGGAGAATATGATGTACTTTATTATAAAGAGTATTGGGGAAAAGTGACACAGTCTCATTGGACCAAAAATGACTCTTTTTTTATGTTACATTTATTGGGGTGACATTGGTTAGTAAGAATTATGTAAGTTCCAGGTGTGTGTTGTGTATGTGTTCATCACCCAAAGTCCGTTCTCTTTCCATCACCATATATTTGTGTCCCTGTCCCTTTTCCCCTACCCCCCTCCCCGCCCCTTTACCCTCAGGTAAGTACTAAATTATTGACTGTGTCCATGAGTTTTTGTTTCTTTGTTGCTTTCAATTTTATGTTCCACAGATGAGTGAAGTCATGTGGTTCTTGGTTTTTTCAGTGTGGCTTATTTCATTTAGCATGATGATCTCAGGGTCCATCCATGTTGTCACAAATGGCAGTGTTTCATCTTTTCTTACAGCTGAGTAATACTCCATTGTGTATAGACACCACAGCTTCTCCATCCAGTCATCTATCAAAGGACACTTTGGCTGTTTCTATGACTTGGCCACCGTGAATAGCACTGTGATGAACATTGGGGTACATATATCTTTGCAGGCTGAGGTTTTCAAATTTTAGGGTTAAATACCCAGAAGAGGGATTGCTGGGTCATATGGTAACTCCATTCCCAATTTTCTGAGGAACCTTCAGACTGTCCTCCATAGCGGTTGTACCAGTTTGCACTCCCACCAGCAGTGTACCAGAGTTCCTTTTTCTCCACATCCTCTCTAGCACTTGTTATTCCTTGTCTTGTTGATAATAGCCATTCTAACAGGTGTGAGGTGGTATCTCATTGTGGTTTTGATTTGCATTTCCCTGATAGCTAATGAGGATGAGCATTTTTTCATGTCTGCTGGCCATTTGTATTTCTTCGTGGGAGAAGTGTCTGTACCAATCCTCTGTTCATTTTTTAATTGGATTGTTTGTTTTTTGTTTTGAGTCATACAACTTCTTTATATATTTTAGATATTAGCCCCCATCAGAGGTGTTGTTTGCAAATATTTTCTCCCATTCAGTTGGCTGTCTCTTTGCTTTACTGATGGTTTCTTATGTTATGCAGAAGGTTTTTAGTTTGATATAGTCCCATTCATTTATTTTTGCTTTTGCTTCCCTTGCCTTTGAGGTCAGCGTCACAAAGTCCTCCCTGAACCTGGGGTCTGTAAGTTTAGTACCGATGTTTTCTTCTATACGGTTTATTGTTTCTGGTCTTATGCAGAGGTCTTTGATCCATTTTGAGTTCATGTTGGCATATGGTGACAGTTCGCAATTCAGATTCATTCTTTTGTCTGTGGTTTTCCAATTTTCCCAGCACCATTTATCCAAGAGGCTTTCTTTTTCCCATTGTATAGTTTTCATTCCTTTGTCAAATATTATCTGTTCATATATTTGTAAGTTGATTTTTGGGTTTTCGGTTCTGTTCCATCGGTCTGTGTGTCTGTTCTGCCAAGACCAAGCTCTTTTGATTATTGACGCTTTGTTGTATAGATCGAAATTGGGGAGCGTGATGCCTCCAGACTTATTTTTTGTAGAATTGCTTTGGAGATTCAGGGTCTTTTGTGGTTTTTATATGATCCTGATGATTCTTTTATCTATTTCTGAAAGAATGTCTGTGAGATTTTGATGGGAATTGTGTTAAATATGTATATTGCTTCGGGTAATATGACCAAAAAAAATGACTCGTTTTTGAGACTTAGTTTTTGCTTCCTTCCCTTTTTTCAGACACGTAAGGAAAAAGTGAAGGCAGAGACAGTGACACCTACTAAGGAAGGACAGCAACCACAGGAAGGAGACATTTCGTTTCCCCTTCACATTTCCCACCCCGTGAGGCAGAAGCAGAAGAAGGTCTACCGTACAGACCAGACCACCTTCATAATCGGAGAGACGCCAAAAGGCACCCGCAGGTACATCGGCCCTGGGCTTGAGGGTCTATGGGAGTGTCACGTAGGCGTGGATCGATGACTGTGGGCTTTGGGAACTGGAGACAGGCCTTAGGAAGTCCTCAACATGGAGATTACAGATGCTTTTCAGAGCCAGGGGACTGCGTGAACCGCCTGGGAGCAGGGCAGAGAGGAAGAGCCCCAGGACAGAGGCTGGCGGAGGCCCGTCGTGTCGGAAGTGCAGTGTGAGGTCCCGCAGTCCGAGAGGAGGAGAGTGTCGTAGAGGCCGGAGCACTTCACCTCCTGAGTGCTGCTGGGAGCAGCATCGAAGCGGGAGTGCTCACTGGGCTCGCCGGGGGCGGCCTGGGCCGGCGCACGTGGGGGTGAGGCGGGCTGAGCCCGCCCGGCTCCCTGAGTTTGGGTGTTAGAGTAGCAGGGGCTGGAGGGCACTGCGGGGCACCAAGGCTTCATGTTTCACGTTGCTAAGATAACAGAGCCTGCTCGTGCGTAGAGAACAGAGGTCACACCGGAGAGGTGGTGACCGAGTGCTGCCCCCGGGGCTGTGGAAGGTGGGCTGCAGACCGCTGGCACAGCTCCTGCCTCCGAGAGGCACCGAATGCGTAGATGAAGACGGGCACAGGCGTGCTGCCAGTTCCTCGGGAAGCTTTAGCTGGACAGCACAGACATCCCAGAGGGAAAGGCGGTTTTAAGAGGAGAATGGTCTGGAAGCAGCAATGGGAAGCGTGCCCCGCGAGGTTGAAGGGTGTGAGGTGTGAGCCCAGGACTGTGTGGGAGGAGGCAGAGTCACAGGCGGCAGAGGGACCATGCGGGGCACAGAAGACACAGAAGACACGGGGGCATGGGAGGTCACGGCCCGGTTCCAGGGCCCCGGGGAGCAGCGGGTGCGGATGGGGGCCTGGGTCAGATGGAGGAGGTGCCGAGTTCGGGGAGAGGAGAGGCGTGGTCCTGGTGACGCCGGAGCAGACCAAGGTGCACGCGGATGGCAGGCGTGGTCGGCTTGGTCCGCCCCTGCCCCCCCCCACCCCGGTTCCTCAGGAAAAGGGGGGAGCAATTGGAATGTCACCCGTGATGCGTGTACTTGCTGAAAGGCACCTATTTTGGGTGTCGTCCTTTTGGATTTTTCTCTCTGACTTATGAGTGTCTGGTTGACTACGTTTTCCTCACCAAGTGGCTGCCTTACCCGCCCGGCTGTCCTTGCAGTCCCTTAAAGACGAGAATCACAGAAGCGAGTTAGAAGGCAAAGCGACGAGCGCTGCGGCCCTGCCTCGTCCGGAGGGGCAGCCGCAGGCGGGCGGGCGGACGGGCCTGTGCGGGCGGATGGGCCCGTGCGGGCGGACGGGCGGGCAGGCGGACGGGCCTGTGCGGGCGGGCGGGCGGGCCGGTGCGGGCGGACGGACGGGCGGGCGGACGGGCCTGTGCGGGCGGGCGGGCGGACGGGCCTGTGCGGACGGGCGGGCGGGCGGGCGGACGGGCCTGTGCGGCTCAGAGGCGCCGGCGGCGCAGGCTCAGCGGCTGCTGCTGACACCTCGCCGAGTCGTGGGTAAACCAGAGACACCCGCCGTGACCTCGCGCTGACAGCCTTCGCGGCACACGCACTGATTAGAAGGACCGTGAAGATGCATTTGGAGATGATTAATGACGAGATAGTAATACCTCATTGCTTCACGTGACGTGAAAACTGGAACCTTCGGGGGACAATCCTGTGGCTTTCCAGCAACACCACTGGCAGCGTCCGGGACTGGAGTGTGGCAGCTTGCGTCTGCGTTATTCCGTGTCCTCCTGGCAGAGGGGGTGGCTGTCGACGGGGCAGGGATAGGACCTGGACTCGGACAGTCCCCCAGACCGGTGTGCGGAGGGCTGACCAGGGTGTCACCTGACGCCCATGCCATGCGGAGCGCCCCAAGAATCAGAGGTCCGAGCCTCACAGCACCTGCTCGGGGTGGCAAAACGAATAGTGATGTTAAGGCTCCCCCTTATGTGCATTTAAAAATTGGATTCTTTTCCCCTCAGGATTGACTGTCAGTCAGGACTAAGCACCAGCCCCGGAAGCAGGCACGTGGCCCCTCGTGCTCTCCGGCCCCTCCCCCGCCCCGGCCACTCAGGACGGGGCCTGTGCACGAGCCCCCTTCCCCCATCCTCCCCCACCCCGGCCACTCAGGACAGGGCCTGTGCACGAGCCCCCACCCCACCCCAGCCACTCAGGACGGGGCCTGTGCACGAGCCCCCTTCCCCCATCCTCCCCCACCCCGGCCACTCAGGACAGGGCCTGTGCACGAGCCCCCACCCCACCCCAGCCACTCAGGATGGGGCCTGTGCCC
>PVJL010005733.1:0-18986 GCA_004026885.1 Lyroderma lyra | reverse complement strand
GGGGCCTGTGCACGAGCCCCCACCCCACCCCAGCCACTCAGGACGGGGCCTGTGCACGAGCCCCCCACTCACCTCGCGGGACTGGCTACAGGTGACAGCAGAGATGCCTCCCCTGCTGCCTTGCCCACTGCCAGCCCCTGGCTTAGTCCCCCTTGGTGGGCAGCACCTCCGTGGTGGGAGTCGCCACGCCCTCCTGCTCTCCCACGCATCTGTCTCCCTGACCTTGATGATAAGGACTGGGGCTTGTTCGCTGCTGTGCTCATGTAGCTCCTACCTCAGTGCCCAGCCCAGCCCGTAGGAGGGTGCGATGAGCACTTGTTGAAGAAATGAACATTTCAAGGAAATGTTGTATAAAACGTAGATATAATCCTAAAACTCGGGGACTTTGGTTCATGTGCCACAGCACCGCCTGTGGGTTTTGTTTAAAGGAATGTTTGCAGACCTCGGGGTCTCCTGACTCGTGATCCAGACTCAGCATCAGCAAAGCCTTCCCTTCTGTCTTAATGCTCTCCGGGTGACGTGGCACAGCACCCGAGACTGGAGTGGGAGGGACAGGGACTGCTTTCTCACCATCATGGAGCCTGGGAAGTCCAAGACCAAGGTGCCTCTTAGACCAAGACTGAAACGTCTTCCGATCGCGGCCCGGCCTCCTTTAGCTCTTTCCTGGGGTCACACCGTCGGGGGAAGGGAGACTCTCGGTTTATCAGCCTAGAACATCTCCCGTAGGCGCAGCAAAACAGTGCGTGGAGTTTTTATGTTGTGTTTGTGTGGAAGGGGGAAAGGGACAGAAGTAAAACATCCCTTTATTTTCTTAGGCGTTTTTCTATTCATTAAGGCCCTGCTTGGACAATTATTTCATGGAACTTGAATGCAACACAGATTCTCAAATACAGATTCTATAAATTATGATTCTCTGGTCAGTCATAAATTCGCTGACTGGAGGCGGAGCATGCTGGGATCCCATAATTCCCAGGAAATCCCTAGCAGTATAAATCAGAATCATTTTAAAAGTTGGTGATTTCATGAGCTAAAGTATTTTTTCAGTAGTGTAACGAGAGAGGTCACGGTGTAGGAGCGCAACGTGCGTTTCTCGTCGGGAGCTGCGCCTGTATGCTAAATGAGGAAGCTTTGTTTCTCCTAGCGTGTGGCTGACGCTGAGCTCGTTAGCAGTAATGGAAGTAACCCCTGGTTTTGTTCATTAAATCTGCAGAAAACACTTTGAAGAAATGGCCTCTTACTTTAATCTGCCCTCTGTAAAGGAATTCGCTGCACACGTAACTAATGCCACAGCCGAAGAGCGGCAGACGATGCTCAGAGACTTCTACGCCTCTCAGCACCCGGAGGTGAGCGGCTTCTTGGCGGGCTGTGCGGCAGAGCCCCGCGAGCCCGGCCGCGGGCGCGGCAGGCGGACTGGGGCGCGGTCTGACCAGAGGGGCGCTCTTGCGAGGGCAAGGCCTCCGGGGAATGGAGCGCCGTCCGGCGCAGGTTCTTCCCCAAACACCTCTCGGACTCGCAGCCGGAAAACACACGAACAAAGACCGACGACACCCCAGACTTGCCGTTTCGGTAAAGAGGTGCTTCCTGATGGTGCAGACGCTCAGAGAACACCCGCAAGCTGGACCCAAGAGACTGCCGGTGGGGCAAAGGGCCGCGTGCCCCGAGACACCACGGCTCCCCGTTTCCTGAACAGCTCGGCGGAGGGAACGTCAGACGACGCCGTGACCGACCGGCAGCACCTCGCAGGAACCGGCGTTTCCGACAGGGGGCACGAGAGGATGGACAGCACCCCGCTAGGCGACGCCTCTGTGGCGGGCTTACTTGGCGACACCTCTATCCTGGATGACCTTTTTAGAAGTCACGGGAACAGTCCCACACGACTGCCAAAGAAAGCCCCTTCAGGGCCCGTGGAAAAAGCAAGACAGAGACCAAAGGATTTCTGGGACATCTTGAATGAGCAGAACGGTGACAGTCTGAGCAAACTCACCGACCTGGCCGTGATAGAGACGCTGTGTGACAGGGCACCCCGCGCTGCCCCCTCCAGAAGCAAAGAGGCGCTGGAAGCTTCGCTCTGGAAGTCAAACGAGAACTTCCTGTGGAAAAAACTGAAGTCAGGTGACGCGGAAGAAGACACAGCTAGCGCGCCGGAGTGACAGTCAGTATGCACATGGGGTCCTGGCCAGGGTGCCTGTCGTCGGTGTGTGTCCGCACTAATTGCGTTAGCTCCAGCACGCTTGTCCGCATCGATTTTTATTAAACTCTTACACTAGGGTATTTTTTTAAGTCTGAAATGTTAAGTGTTTGTTTTCCTTGCTATTTTATCTGATCTTTTTAAAAATGTGATTTTATCATCGTATAAAACTCTGTTACAGAAAGGAAAAGTCTGTATTTATTAGGAGAGCGAGGGGATCGCTCTTACGGAGCAATTATGTGGCCTTGGCTAAGTCACTTACCCTGGGGGACAGCTCTTTCCTGACCGGGAAGGTGAAGGGCTTGACCTTGACCAACGTGAGCGTCCTTCGGCCTCCAGAAGCGTCGGCGCGCTCCCCCGGATTCCGGTAAATCGTCGGCCACATCGGTTCGCGCTCCGAGAGAGGCCGGCGGTGCTGCGTTTGCTTTCTCACTAACGTCTGGGAAATTATTGTTCGCTCAGTATCATGTCCTACTGTTATTAAATTATTTTAGATGGCAGGAATCACTAGAACGGATGGGTGGTATGGTGGTGAGATAGTAGGTTTGTAGCTGCTCACCATCTAAGGGTCGGTGTCGTCTAACTTCACCATGCGAGACAGGCTGCTCCAGTTACACGATTACTGTCTCCGCCGCAGACGCCGGTGCCTCCACTTTTTATGTAGCTGTTCGTACTTCTTGAGAATAAAAATGAGTAAATATTTTATTTTCTTTGAAAGTTGTATTTTGTTGCATTTCATTTACATGGCTTCTGACCATCAGAGTGTGCTCCTTGTCCAGTTCATTTGGAAACAGCCCCCGTGCCCACGATGCGATGAGCGTGAGGTGTCCGGGTGTGGCACTGCTGCGGGTACAAGCAGGGGAACCCAATCCGCAGTCACGTCTGTGACGCCCCTGGCATGGCACCTGGCACGTGGTCGCAAGGACCTCGGCTTCTCCTGACCCCTGTTCAGATGCACTAGACAGCCCCTCAGCTGAGCTCACAGGGCTGTTACAGGAGGAGGGGTCCAGAAAGTAGCCATGAACCAGGAGGGGGGGTGCTCAGAGGTCACAGTCATGGTGTTAAGCTGGGAGGACCTTCAGAGGACCCGGGATGAGGAGCCATTGCTCAGAAATAAATTTTAAAAAATTCAAAAAGGAACCAAAACATCTTTTCTCAAGGGACGGAATGGCCAAGTAGGAGGGCTGTGAAATACATGTTCTGTCATGACCCAGTGTGTGTGTGAGTATGTATATACGATTGAAATCAAGTGCTTATTTATCCTCAAGGCACACAGCATACTTTGATATTGTCTCCTCTCTTCATTTTTGGCTCTTGTGCCTGTGTGTATTTTCATGGTCTCCTATCTTACCGCACTGATTTTGTGACCCAGTAATGCCTGGGAAGCACAGGTTGAAAATCACTGTTTCTCGTTTGTTTGGGGTGGGGGGGTTGTGTGTGCTACTTGCAGCTGAGTTATGCTCAGACTTATCAGATGCTCCGTGTCAGCACTGAGGCGCTTGCTATGAAATGCGTGTTGTGCCGTGTGTGGTGGACTTGACATCTGTTGTTAGCCGGCTGTGCGGTCAGCTGGGCAGTTGCCAGCCCCAGACATGGCGGGTCAGACGCCCCTCAGAGGTCCGTCCGCATGCGGGTGCCCAGGTCCATCCCTGGGAGAGTCTAGTTCAGGAGGGCTGAGGTTCAGCACTGGCACCCAGTAATTGTGATGGGCTAAGGTTTGGTCTGAGACTATATCACTGTGTAGGCCTCACCTGCTGACCTCCTCTCTGCTTCAGGGAGCCCCTCCTAGCCCCACCCCCTACCTGTGTGAAAATATCGGACATGCACCTAAGTGCATGCTGGAGCCACTGGGCTCTTTGAGGGCCCAAAGTGATGCTCCCGTGAAAATATCCACATGTAGCATCTTTTGTCTGATTATACTTTGTCAGTATGTACTGTATTTGCTTTACTGCAGGTTAACAAACTGTGGTGGTTATATTCAGCCCCTAAATGTCCAAATCTAAGACCAGACTTAATTATATGAGTAGGGTGCTTTCCTGTCACTGACGTGTGTAATGCCTGACGGACATTCTTGGGTTTGTACTGTTTTTCCTTGTAGTTAAAAATCAAGTGTTTCTACAGGCGTTTCTTTGGCTACCTAAATGGGCCCCTCCGTCTCACTGAAAGAAACCCCTGGAACTCAGTCTATTTATTGTAGCTTTTCTAAACAAGGGGCAAGTGTGCATCTCCGAATTTCTTAAACATCTCTAAGGAGACTCTAGTGAGTTGTCCTGTCAAACTAAAATACTGGATTTTCTTTATTTTTCCTAAAGTGAGACGAAAGAAGGCTCATAATAGCTCATCCATATGGTCATACTTGTTCTTTCCTAAAACTATGGTAAGAACAAAAAAAACCTTAACTTTTCAAAACATAAATGCCATCGTGTGCTCCTGAACCACCGCGGATCTCACCTGAGCAGGTTCCACGGGGCCCACCCCACCCCCGCTTCCAGCAGGCACTGCCTGCCGCCCCAGCCGGACTCGGCCCCCTCCCCCGCTGCCCGTGCCCTAGGTGGCCCTCCTCCAAGAGCTGCAGGTTCCTCTTGGGTTAGTACCTGACCCCCCCACTCCCTAAGCATCCTGTTCACTGAACCTCATGGAGCCCTCAGTGCCCTGCCCAGCACCCCAACAGCTTTCCCAAACATGATCACACTCGGGCCTCTTAACTGCCCCCATTCCCGTCTTAGTGGATACCTCACCATCCTGCCCCACTTGGGTGGGGAAATGCCATCAGCAGAACTCAGCAGGCCGAGCAGGGTGGGAGGAAGCCCCAGACGCGCTACCTGGGATACTCCAGGAGCCAGACCAGCAGGCAGGTCATCCGAGGGGGCAACCGCTCACTGGCCTGCCGGGAAAGGACACCAGCCAGGCCGCACAGCCCTTGCCCAGGTGCCCTTTACCTCCTGAAGTGGCCCCAGGGGCACAGCATGTGCTGTGGAATGTTGGGGTGGGCAGGCGGGTCTGCGGGGGGCTCAGTCTGAGGGCACAAGACCCGCCAGGGGGTGCAGGACAGAAGGCAGGCTTCCGGAGCCCAAAAAACGGGGAAGAGGCATGCTTTGGGCAGGAATGATCGGAAAAGACCACCACAACCCCCCGCCCCCCCCCGGGTTGGTGGCCGGGCCTGAAAGAATGGGAAGGCCAGCACATGGCTTCCTCCCGTCTCCCTTGGCCTTGAAAACCCCGGGTGAGCAGGAATGCGGGCATCGTAGAAACGTTCGGGTGTGGGACCGGCCATGACCCTCCACGATCCGCGCCGAGGTCGGTGGGGGCGGAGGGGAGCCAGGCCGAGAGTCCCCAGTGTCGGGGACCCGCAGCACCACGCAGAGACCTCCCGCCTGATTGGGGCCCGGGACGCGGAGCGTGTGAGGGGCGCGGGGGGCCCTCGCCGGGCGGCCGAGAAGGGGCCCGCCTCGCTCCCGCGGGCCCGCGCACACCAGACGGTGGGTGCGGGTAGGAACGGCTTCCCCTGAAGCGAAGCCCGCCGCGAGTTTGCAGAAGGCCACCTGCCACCGCTGAGGATCGGGCAGGACACGCCCGCTGCGGTGCCGCCAGGCCCGCGCTGGGGGCTCAACCCCCTCCCACCAGCAGGAGCGCCCATCTGCGCCCCCGAATCGGGGTCTTTTTCTCCTTCTGGTGAAGGGAAAGAAAGCTAATGAAGTTACACCCCGGCTGACTTGATGGGAACACGAAAGCAAACGCCAGGGGCTTGGCCGCAAACCGCAGCCAAGTCTCCAAGTCCCTTCCTGCGCCGGGGGCGGTGGGGGGTGCGCTGCTGCCCCCCGCCCCGCCCACCGCGAAAGGGGAGGCAGGATGGCGCGCAGCAGCCCTTTGCAGGCAGGGCTCTGCCTCCCCTCGAGTTTCGGGGGTTGGGAGCAAGTGAGAACCCCCAGCCCTGCGGTCCAGGGGTGGGGGTGGCAGGCGGAGGCGTGGGGGGACTCCCGGGTCGCGATGGGCGGGGCAGGGCGGGGGTCCCAGGCGGGCAGTGCGCGGCGCACAGCCGGCGATCGCCCCCGCGGGGTCCGCCTTCTGCTTGTGAAAGGCCAGCCCCTCCGCCGGCCGCCGCCAGGGCCGGGGGTCGAGCCCGGAGGGTCTCCTGCCCCGCCGCCAGCGCTGGTCCCTTCCCGGCCGCTCCTGGGCCCGAGTGCGTGCGAGGTCCTGGGGAGGAGGGGCCCGGGGCGTGGGGTCGGTGGGCAGCCGGTCCGAGTTGGAAGTCGGGCTGAGCGCCTCCCCACACCTAGACGGGGGCCGGCCGTGCCGGGAAGCCGGAGACACTCCACCTGCAGCCTGGGCCCCACCCGTGCACTGGCCACCGCCCCTGGGCTTCTGCCGCGGCGGGTCCCCACACGTGTCCCGCCCACAGCCCGGAAGCTCCTCCCTGCGGCTGCCCGCCCTACCTTCCACCTGCGTCCCGCCGTCCGAGCCGGCGCCCCGGCCCCAGCCCCGGTTCCGGGTTCCCAGCCGGTTATCCGGTCCTGGAGAGAACGTCTCCAAAATCCTTCCCGAGCTCCCGCCCCGCACCTCCCCCACCCGGACGCCTGCAGACTTCTCCCTGGATGCCCGGGCCTCGGCCTCCTCCCTCCTTAATCCATTTTCCACACCCAAGAGCGTGTTAAAACACACAGGGACCTTGGCGGTTGCAAACCTCGTGTTTCCTCTGTTGAGCAGGCAGGAGCTGGGGGTGGGGGCCTGAGGGCGTGGGCTCGCGTTTATTGAGGACTTACTATGTGTCCTTTGTTAAACTTCAAGTGGATGTTCCCATTTAACTGCCCAGCAGCCCTTCTGGGTAAGCGTTATTATCATCTCTGTTTTATAGAGGGAGAAACTGAGGCACAGAGGGTCCCCACCCCCCAGCTTGGGAGCAGCAGAGGCCATCTGGAGCCAGGCAGGCCACCCGAGTCTGTTTCTCCGCCATTGCGGGGACACTTCTGCACAAAGCCCTGACCTCCCTAACAAGCCGGGGATGACCCGGGGATGACCCGCAGCACCAGCTGTCTCCTGAGGGCCAGAAGGCTGCGACCCCTATTACGTAAGTGGAGGTCAGGTCGGGTTTGATGGGGAATGCACCTGCCTATGATGGGGGAGTCATCTGCGTTTCTGGGCAGGGTCAGCGAAGACAGTCCCCGCCTTTGGCTCCTCCAGCTGCTGCTCACCTGACAGCCTCTTGTACCCTCCTGGTTTGCAGCGTCTTGCAGACACCACAGGTGTCCCAACCCCAAGGCAGACTTGTGAAGTCCTCCCGCCCCCATAAACACAGGCCCCTTGGAGCCCTCCACACCCCCAGCACCCTCCCACCTCAGCCCTGCCAAGCAGCAGCCTCTGGCCACTTCCTCTGCATGTAAATGAGACGCTGTCTGGGCTGCCTTTGTCCTGGGAGGGATGGCATTTCTAGTATTAATTAGTGGCTGGGAAATCTGGAGCGAACAGTGATCCTCTTTCCAGGACCCACACATCGCACCACAAGGGTCCCTGGCCCCATTTCCTGGGATGAGGGTGACTTCTCCCCACCCGCCCTTCTGTGACCTGGATAAAATGGGCCGAGACAGGAGACAACAGTAAACAGGGACCATCTAACCAGTGTTTGCTCTTGTGAACCCCCGTCTTTGATTTGTGGGACTTCCCTCTTAGGGAATACTTACACCTTTTTTATTCTCCCTGGAATGCATATCCTACTAGTGGCTCTATTGCTTTTTTTTATCAATTTTAACTCATTTTTCTGTATAGATCCGTAATGTGAAATTCAAAGCATGCAAAGGAGCACACAGTTTCCACCCCATCCCCCACCCTGGGGCACGCTCTGCCATCACTCACCGGTACTGGCGTCTTGTGGGTCTTTTCAGAAACTGTCTCCACATGTTTATAAACATGCTTTATTTCTCTTAACTGTGTTTTTAATGCTTTCAACATTAACATCTTAAAAGGATACAAATTGATGCTTTGGGGAAAAAAGTTCCATGCAGTTTCCGAATGGGGCACTGAGGTTCTCAGCACCAAGCCTGTGTCGTGCACACGGCTCAAGTACCCTGTTACTCAGTCCAGTGGGACTGGGACAGGAATGAGGAGGGGTCCGTGTCCAGCAGACACTGAAAGAGTGACCCCTTCGCCTCTGGGTGCACAACAAGGTGGAGATAAGACTGCATGTCACGATGGGAGGGGTGGCTGGGTGCTGGCATCTGTGGGTGCCATAACCACACGTTCTAACGACCCTTGGATACAGATCGGAGGGAAAAGTCACCAGAGAGCATAACCAACCAAGGTGGCTTTCTCTCTCTTAAGATGAATTTTTCTGATTTTCTGGTGAGGGAAGTTTTAGAATCAGCATTTCTCTGCAGAGATGGTCTAATCCTCAGGTGTCCTTAGTAACTTTACACCTATTTCCTTAAGCACTAATTAACTTCCCAGAAGGGACCAGAAGCCACCACCTATGAAGTGCTACCAACGTCACTTCCTAAACGGAGGCAGAGCGGCGTGTACCATGTGACCCCGAAGCTCCCCTTCCTGTGGTTGGAGTCCCTGTCTTGGCATGTTTTCCTCACATCCTTTGGGGGAGGCCCTGGTGGCCAGGAAGAGAAGATACAAGCAGAATGGATGCAGGGAAGTCAGGGACATAGACCACACGGTCCGGCAGAAGTAACGCCCTTTCATGAGCTGGTGGTCTATACCAAATCTTGTATTACAACATCATCAGCATGGAATCCTGTGATGTACCAAGTTTCACTATGGGAAAGGGGCATTACTTCTGCCGGACCATGTATTAAATGTCCTGAGAAGTATAAGCTTTTAAAACCAGTTTTCTCTACTGACTGGCCACAGAGTTTTAAAACTGTTTTTCCATGACACTATAAAATTCCTATGGACCATATATTCCTGTGTCCCACACAATATAGGTAGGAATCCCCGCTCCAGGCAGGTGAGCGCCTTACTTCTGAAGAGAGGTCGTCCTGCAGTTCTTGCTCCGAGGAGCCCCCAGTAGGGGGAGCCCCGATTCACATCCTTTTCTAGTTTGTGAGCTACTTAGACCGGTTCCAATAAACCCACCTTTCCGAATCAAGGTGTCCCGGCTAGTTCTGTTGGTCACAGCTAGGAGACTGACTGTCACAGCCATGGGCCAAACACCAGTAGAGGGTTCCTAATCCCAACCTGAAAGTCTCCCAGAGGCTCCCTCACGTTTGCGTGGGTAACCAGCTTGTGACACAGCCACTCAAGGGGATACTTGCTGCACCGCAATGAGGCCCACTGTCTTCCCCGTACACAGTAATCTGCACGAACTTCACACACGTTATTAGAAAAAAGCTCGACACGACGTGACACCATTTATATGAAGACGAAAGAGACACAACTACCCCATGCTCTCGGAAGTCAGGGTGGTGGAAGGGAGCCGGTGTGGGGGCAGCTGTGGTAACGTGCTTCCTGGCTGGGGTGCTGGCTTCCCGGGTGTGTCCACTCGGTGAACACTCAGGAGCTCCGCCTTTGATAGACGCAGGTGTCTGCGTGCGTGTGGCCCTCCAGGAACGGCGCTGGGAGGGGAGTGGCTCAGAAAAGACCCTTCCCACTCCAAGGAAACATTGGTCTCCAGGTTTCCCGTTCCTTAGCTCATTCCAGGTATGTCTGCCTCTCACATTTGTGTAAATATCTGTGCCCACCCCTATGACAGTCCTGCACATGTCAAAGCATCCTTCTATTTCAGTCCTTTTATGGGGTGCTGTGGCATCTGGGGCCTTGACAAGCCAAGGAGGGACTGCCCTTCCCAGGGTGCACTGGTTCCTCAGGGGAGCCAAGGACGTGGCCTTTTCTATGCAAACAGACCCACCCAGAGGCACAGTCAGAGCCACCTCCTCATCTGGCTTTTCCGTCCCAGGAGGCAGTCTTCACCTGCCTTCTCACCAGGTCCTGGCCAGCGAGGGGTCAGGCCCGTAGCTCGGAGCCTGCTGCACTGGTCCCACCATCCAGTCCTAACACTGCTCAGCCGATTCCCCGGTAGCTACCACTCCTTCCCGGGAGACACGGGTGTTCGTGCCCGAGGTCCCTGCTGTGTCCGCCTGCCTCCGCCGGACCGCCGCCCCCCCCCCACACACACACACCGTGTGGCCTGCGTGCTGTGCTGTGCCTTCTCTTTCTGGGGGGCCGTGAGGATAGACTCCTTCCTCCGTGATAGCCATGGCTGTCATCACAGACATTGGTGCCACGACCATCATTTCTGCCTGTCTTACCCCCATGATCAAAACAAATCCTGCGCACAGGTTAAAGCGGTCATTCACGCCACCGTTTGTGAGAGCTCCGGCTGTGTGCCGGGCACTGTTTCAGACACCAGGGATGGAGCAGCGAACAGGGTCCAGGTCTCAGGGCGCCCGTGCCTCGTGGGACAGCGGTAATAAAGAAGCAAAGACAGAAACATTTCTAGATAAAGTGGTATCCGTGAAATGGGCCAGGATGGGTCATTTCGTGTTGTTTGGTTTTGTCTGCTTTTAGGAAGACTGGTCAGGGAAGGTCTCCCTGAGGAGGTGACACTTGAGCCCAGCCCTGAATTTGCTGCGTGTCCCCCACGGGCACCCAGAGGTCTGTGCTGGGTGGCTGGAGGCTTCCAAAAGAACCGGAATGCTGGATCTCCTGCCGGTGCTCAGCCAGAACAAACTCTCTCCCTCGCCCAACAAGCTAAGGAGGGCCTGGATCCAGGAGAAAATAATTTCCCGGCATCAGCAAAGCTCACGGCCTGCCCCAGTCCCGTTGCCTTCCAAAGGCTATAAAGCTGAGGCGCCCCGGCCCCACGCCCCCGGGGATGGGCTGACTGCATGCCAGAGCCCCTGGGCTGCAAACAGCTTGCATATGTGTTTACATACTATTTGCAAATGAAAATGAAGCATGGAGGCCCCTGAGCACTCTGTCCTCCCCACCCCCGGGGACCCACTATTCAACTCAGCGGTCACGCAGTCCTTCCCTGGTCACTGCGACCTGAGTCCCCACACCACCCCACCCCCACGCCCCCATCAGGTAGGCCATCCTCCCAACAGCACACAGACATTTACAAAAACTGCTAGATCCAACTTGCTTTGGACAACATTGCAATCAATAAGGGTAGAAAAATGAAGCTTGGGAGCTCCCTGATGGTGTAGCGGCTTAAGGCTTCGGCGCTGGCACTGTCAGCGCTGTGTCCTGGGTTCGATTCCCAGTCAGGGAGGTATCTACATACCAAAAAGCAAAACAAAACAAAACAAAACAAAAAGAAAAATGAAGCCTGGGCCCCAGATCCTCCATGGCACGTCCTGGGTCACTGACCAGGCACCGGTCCCCTGAGGCCATCCATGCCTGTGCTCCGGGGGGCAGGGTGGGGGTGGCAACTTTCACAGTCCCCTTCCAACCCTGTGTGTCCAGCTGAGGACTTTGGGGATTTTCTTAAAACAATCAAAAAATGACCAAAAAACTGTCCAAGACACGCATGAAGGTAGAGTCAGGGTGAGAAATGGGCTGGAGCAGGTGACAGCGTGGGCAGGTCAACCAGGGGCACCTGACCCTGGGCAGTGTTTCTAGAAGCATCTGTGGTGTGCAGGGAAGGACCCATTTTGTTTTGTTTCCAGTCCTTCCTGAACAGATACTTCTGTAGCATAAGTTACCAGGAAAAAGAAAAAAAAGAGAAAACGTAAAAGATACACAGCATATAAGCATTATTTTTTTAACCAAAAAGAAGTTTCATTGGGGTAAACCACACACATCTTAAAATGTGCCATCTTAACTATTTTGGGGTGCACAGCTGAGTCGTGTTCCGTCCATTCACGTTGTTGGGCAGCTGATCTCTAGAACATTGCGTCATGCAAAACTGAAACAAGGCACAACTAAACAAGCACTTGCGTGCCCCCCGCGTGCCCCCCGGCGTGCCCTCCGTGTGCCCCCCACGTGCCCCCCGCGTGTCCTCCATGTGCCCTCCACGTGCTCCCCGCATGTCCCCCATGTGCCCCCCATGTGCCCCCCGCGTGTCCCCCATGTGCCCTCCGCGTGCCCCCCGCGTGCCCCAGGTTCTGGCTCGAGCCACCGGGTGGGCAGGATGCCGAGTTTGGGAAGAAACGTGATCAGCCTGGTTTTGGACACATGGGGGTTAGGGCTCATGTGTGACATCTGCGGGGAGCAGCACCAGGGGCAGCTGGGTAATGTTCTGAGGTCCCGAACAAGGACAAGGCCAGGAGCGCAGCTGAGGATGACACGAGCTGGGTGACATCCCACGACAAACCTTCTAGGGAGAAGCGGAGGAGGAGGGATAAGAAGTGTCCCCAGAAGGAAAGGGGGTGTCACCAGGGAGTCGAGGGCTACGCAGAGGCCACAGGAGACAGGACAATCCCGGGCCTGTGCCGCTGGCCGTGCGGTGGCCGCTGACAGCATCATGGCGGCCCCGGGGGCGGCCCTGGGCAGCTGTCGGTTCAGAGGTGGACGGTGGCGGGAGGGGTGGGAGAAGCACCAAGAGTGCAGACCACTCCTTCTAGAAGTTCAAGTGTGAGATGCAGGAGACTAGGACAGTGTGTCTTCTGGGTGCGGGGCTGGGGGAGGGAGAGATGGGCCCAAGGAGGAACTGTTACTTGTCTACAAACAGGAAAACGACTGGAACAAACATGAGTTTTTACACAGTCGGGGGCGGAGGTGGGACGTGGAACCCACTAGAGAGACTGAGGAGTCCGTGCTGCTTGCTGGAAGAAGGGGGCACTGATCGGGGACCGTCACGCTTCAATAGGATGCAAGTCCCTCTTCCCCTAAGGTGGGCGGAGCAGAGCTTTGTGACACGGGACCATTTGCGACAAGGGAGAGGAAGCCAATGTCATCGACGGAGGCCGAGGCAGGTCGCCCACGAGGAGGGAGAGGGGGGTCGGTGGCGTGTGTGCCGTGAGGACAGAGGGGGACCCAGCGGTGAGGGCCACCTGGGGGCTCGGACAAGACGTGCCAGAAGCGGGAAGAGCCCGCTGGGCTGGAGAGAACACGACAGCGTGGCCCCCGGCCCGTGTGGGCTCAGACGCCGGGACAGAGACAGAGGCGGCGGATGGCACGATTGGTCCCTTCACGTCTTACCGAGCGGCTATCACGGCGGTAAGCAGAGTAGTCGCTGTCACAGAGGGAGAGGACACACAGCCGTGGTGGCGGTCGGTCTCCCCACGCGTTGACGTTGCTTTCTTCAAAGGCTGCTCTCCTTCCCCTGCACCGAGCGTGGTCTTAGCGACTCGCTTCTAAGGGACAGGATGTAGGGGAGGTGTCACTGGGTGACGTCCGAGCCTCCGAGGCTTCCCGCGACCCCGAGGAAGCTGGCTGCCGGGCCGGAAGGATGGTCGGGATCCTCACGGAGGGGCCCTTGCAGGAGCCAGGCCTCCCGTCAGCGGCCGGGCACGGAACCATCTGGAAGCAGACCCTCCGACCCCAGTCCGGCCTTCAGATGACTGCGACCACCTCGTGAGAGACGCCGAGCCACGGCCACCAGCTACGTCCACAGAAACCGTGTGAGACACGGTTTGTCCTTTTAAGCTGTTAGTTGGCTTTAAGCAATTGGTCCCCAAGATGCGGCCCACGGTGAGAGCACAGAAGGCGACAGTGGGCTTGACCCGGGGTCGGGTCCGGCCGGTGGGTCCTGGCAGCGGTCCAGGGGGCAGACGGTAGGAGGACTGGTGTCACGAGAAGAGAATGCACTGAGGCCTTGTGACGAGAAGGAAATGGAGGAACGACGGGCCTGAGGCGCCTGTGACATTAGGGGGCGCCTGAGTGGGCGTGGGGATGAGCGGGCAAGACGGAGCGCAGGCGCGGGGTGCGGCCTCCCGTGGGAGGGGCGCCGTCGGGTGGGCGGGGTTAAGGGAAGGGGCGGGTCAATGGAGTTCAGGCTCAAGGCCAGTGACGCGCCCCCAGGGGACCTCTGGAGGAGTGGGCCAGGCCGGCGGGTGACTGGGATGACCGTGCTTCTCTGGGGGGCTTGAGGCTTCAGGGAGGTTTTTCCCTAGAGGGGAGGCGGAAGGGTCTGGAACACCGAGCCGGGCGGGAGCAGCAGTGGGGCTGCCAGATGGGGTGGGGCTGCCAGATGGAGTGTCCCCTTTGTCCCCGTTTTTGGGATCTCGGGGACACCTAGATAAAGGTGTGGCCCTCACCTGAAGGAGACACGGGCAACAAAGGCAGGCAACCTCCGAGAGGGCAGTGGGGTTCGGCCCCTCCAGCCTGGTGTCCCCAGGGCTGTGCTGGCAGGAGGCAGGACCCGGGGTCCCTGCTACCACACACGCATTGCTTTTCCCTTGGGTGGCTCTCTGTGTGACCCTCATCACAGCTGTCCCTCCTCCTGTGTCCGCAGCCCCTTCTGGGGGGCCAGTTCTCCCCGCTGAGGGCCTTTGTCCTGGGTCTGGCCCCGCAGCCCCCCAGGCCAATCCGACCCCCAGGAGGGGGCATCCCAGCCGCCCGCTAGGGCTCTGCCCCTTTGCCCTGAAATCCTGACATCTGCTTTTCTGTCGTGAACCTCACTGAGGTTCCCACGTCTGGGGGTCCCCGCCAGGACAAACGCTTCCGCAAGGGCCACAGCCCGTCTTCAGGTGGCCCTCAGGGTCCCGCCTTTGAGATGGAAGCCCACAGCCACATGGTCCTGCAAAGCGACAGGAGGGACAGCGTCCACGGGGACGTGCACACCGCAACACGACGGCGCCGGACACACGTCGGGGAACCGTCAGGGGCCTGGCCGCCGCGGCCCCTGCCTGGTGCGATGCTGAAACAAGCCGGCTTGCGGCCGAGGAGTCAGGACTGATCCCGGCTTGCGCCTTGGCAGGGCTTGTTTGGCTTGAGGGACGTTGTTTATGGTAACGGGTGCCCCCGCCCCCCACAGCGCGATTTGTGTCATACGGAGTCTTGTCTGTCGTCTGGATGCTGCTGTAAACACCGTCATCTCTGTCTGCCAGGAGTGGGCCCGTGCCAACCGCTCAGAGCAAACGCAAGCACCAGTTCTGCTTTGCCCTGTCCCCTCTGGCAGGAGCGGTCCGTGGCTCGCGGGCGGGCCTCGCGTGCGGAGCGCTCGCTGCGGGGCACGATGTCGAACTTGGCCGACGAGGGTCCACGCAGGCCTGCAGGCCCGTGCGCGGCTCTGGCGGTTTAAAGGTCGCCGAGTGAGCACGGCCTCTTCTCCCTCTTCTCGTGCTGGGGCGCAGGACCGCGGTGGGCGGGACGCCGCGGGCACCGAGGAGGCTGTGTCACTCGCGGGGCTGTGATCTCGCTCCGCGGAAGCCACGGGCGGGTTGAGCTGTGCCGATCATCGCAGCAGTCTAGGCGGCGGCGGCGACGCCGACCCAAGCAACCACAGACACGCACGGCCTTCGGGTTGTGAGAAAGGAAGAGACAATTTGCCCGCTCATCGGCCCCACACACAAAGCAAGAACTCCGCAGGGCGTGTGGTTCCTCTTCAGGAACAAACTAAAAATGTCCCCTGTGGCCATGACGCTTGGTCACTACCGTTGCAGACCTCACAGGAAGGACCCCGGAACCCGGCTGCGAGCGCCCCAGACTTCCGGTGGAAGAGCGTCCCGGGGGAGGGCGGATACCGCCCTTGGAAAAACGTGACAGGAGCGAGGCTTTTGGGGCCCCTGGTCGGAGTTGGGGTCTAACTTACAGACCCTCCCATGAGGATGAACAGAACCGAAGAAGCCCAAACGGCCCACTGCATCACTGTATGGCGCGCCTCGCCGGGCGGCCCTGCCCTTGCCTTGCGGGTGCGGCTTTGCATTTTCTGACAGTTTGAAGGTTTATGGCATCTCTCACGGCCTCGCCGAGGTCCGGGGAGGGGCGGCTCGCTCTGGGAGCCAGGCCCACGGAGAGCCCCCAGGGTACCCCACCAGGTGAGACGCTGTCCACGCGGCCCTCCACGCCGCCCCTGGCAGTGAAGCCATTCAGAAGCTGGGCAAGCCCGGGCCCTACCCACACCTTCTGTCTGGGCTCACAGCCCCAGATGAGGGGCGCGATGCTCCAAGGCTGATTGTGGAAGGCCGGGGTGAAGAACAGCACCCGCCTGGTGTCGGGGGGTAGGGGGAGCCATTCAGAAGGGGCTGGGCTTGGAGATGCCAGCACAAGGCCTGCGGGTGGAGACGGAGGTTGACCTGGTCTACGGGGGCCACAGATGGGACACTGGGTCCCTAAAGACACTCAGGGCCCTTGGCCCAGGGTCACCTGGTGCCCTAGAGGGGCAGCAGCAGGAGTGGGAGGGACAGAGGGACAGAAGCAGGGATGCCAGGACGCCAGGAGGTTGGGTGTCTGTTGTACAGGGAATTGCCAAGGGTGGGGCAGAGGGATTCAAGAGCAGCTCCTGGGTTAGAACGCTCCTGTGGGGGGTGACACCATGGTCAGAGGTGGCAGCCGGCTGCACCAAGCCTGGAAGGGAGTGCAAGGAGATCGCCTCCTGGATGTGTAGTGGCTGTGCAACGGGGAACCTCTGAGCTTGGCCCCATCTTGGTGGTTCTGCTGTGGCCTGGGGCAGGGTGGGGGGGCCCGTCAGCGGTCTCCCCAGCACTGTCACAGACAGTGATGAAGCTTCAGCGACACCCTGCGAAAGCTCAGGAGAGAGAACTCATTCTCTTGACCGTCTGTACTGCTTGAGGCTAAGGATGTGTGGGACCGTGTGGCTTCTTGGTTCCAAACCAAACCAGAACCCCTGGGCATCAGTTCGTGTCTACTCTCTGCAAAGCTACCTTCTCCTTTCAAAGGAGCAGCCACATGGGTCTTCCCTCTGGGGCGCTCTCCTTGAGCATGGCAGTGAGAGGCAAGTGGGAGCAGCTGTCCCATTCCTCCCCACCTCCCTAGGGACAGTCACCCCAAAATCAGAGACTGGGACAAGAATCATGAAGTCATTGGAAGCTTTGCCAACTCAGATGTAACCGTGATGTCTCTTGCGTCATGGTTTTGGGGGAGCACGTTCTTTCAGAAGGAGCTGCCCCACGGCATCTGACTAGGACTCCGGGGGCCGAGGGGCCCTCACCCCGTGCACTTACCCTGGTCACCGTTCCTGGGAAGCGTCGTAAATCCTTCTGGAATGAACTGCCTCATTCTCTCTGGATACACTGGAGCCTGCATGTATAAGTCAAAGGGGAAAAACCAGAAACCTAAGATTTTTCAAACTTCACACAGGGCTCCAGTCAGGGTCAGTTCAGTCCAGGGAGCGTCTCCTCCCGTCAAGGAGCAGACATGAGGGGGACCCCAAAAAAATCCAGAATGTATTTATTTAAAACTTGTGTCTTTATTCTGACATGTTTAAACTTCAGTCCCCTTGAAAGGACTCTCCGTTGGACGCGATACACCTATGAGATGCTTTTCAGGACTCAAAGCAGTTTTGAACTCATCAGTGCCGATGCCTTTCGGTGCTTCTGCCATTTTTTGTGTCAGCTCTTCCACATCGACAATACGTTTCCCTCTGAGGACTTCTTCACCCAAGGAAATGAACAAGAGAAATGTCATTCAGGGTGACATTGAGTGAATAGGGAGGGTGGGGCACGGGGGTCATACTGGTTTCGGTCAGAAATTGCTGAGCACTGCGCGTGGTGTGGGCAGGTGCGTCGTCGTGACGCACGTGGTTTGTGTCCATCACCTGCCACGCAACGGGCCAACACGTGGAAAGAGCCTCCCAGAAACATCCCGTGGAGACGCACGCGGCCTGTCACCACCACGCCCGCTGGTGCGCGGACGCAGCCGGGCCCCAAGAGCCCTCACCCAGCGGGGGCAGCCGCACTACGAGGGGCCCGCCCTGATTTTGGTCTTTTTGGGGTCTCCCTCGCATATAATTTTTGCCCCAATGTCTCCTAGAAGATTCCTAATAATTGCACATTCGTGCAGCCTCACCTCTCCATGTCCAACAACGACTCATCTGACGGGAGGAGACGCTCCCTGGAGTCAGGCCGTCCAACCCCTGTGACTGGGCTCGGACCCGTGGACTGATGTCGCCAGGGACCTGGCCTCGTTCCTGGGGAGACGTGTGTTTCTTGCTTCCCCACACAAAGGTCTCAGCAGTTGCTCTGGGCTCCAGTGGTCTCTCCGGTCACAGCTGGCTTCTCTTCCCACTCTCTTGAAGAGGGGCGGGGCGCGAAGGGACACCCTGGTGTCATCCATCTCTTCATCAACCTGTTTCTAACAAAGGGCCACCTAAGCCTGGACCCCCCAAACACACCCCCCCCATCTCCAGCTTTTGGCCAGGGACAATGCTCTTACAACAAGATTTCTTGCTGTCATCACAAGCAAATTTGTCAGTGACAGGAGCCGAAGTTTCGCCACCCCAAAATGTACCTTTTGGGTTATGATTTTAAGTTGGTTATTAAGAAACAGGAGACTCCAAGGAACCTTCATCCCGCCCCCCTCCGGCCTCAGGGAATTCAGATGGAAAGGTGGTGCCTCTCACCTTAGCCTATTTGAATCGAGGGGGGCAGGCAGGATGGACCCTGCAAAAACCTATTCTGCCAGATTCCCCCCTCTGTCCCATTGTCTCTGGGTGGCCCTGCAGGAGTTTCTGTGCCACACGTTTGCTCTGTCTCCTCTACCTGTCCATGGCCTGCCCCCACCCCGCCCCCTTCTTTGTTGCCCCAAATGACATACAAACCTCAACCGTGTGTGTGTCTTTGGGTCACATTCTTGTGGACCCCTGCACGTACACACGGGCAGTGAACGTCGGGATTTTCTCCTGTGGATCTGTTCGTGTCCACTTATTAGCCCAGCTAGAGGAACGTAAGACATACAGGAGGCAAAACCACGTTTACACCCCCACATCAGTGTAAGGGGGGTGGGGGGTGAGAGA
>PVJL010005732.1:0-103457 GCA_004026885.1 Lyroderma lyra | reverse complement strand
GCTTAGTGAGATAAGCCAGACAGAAAAAACAAGGAACTGTATGACTTCACTCATATGCGGAATATAAAACTGAAAGCAAAGAAAAAAAGAAATGAACAAACAAATAACCCATGGACACAATAATTTAATGTTTATTTGGGGACGAGTGGGTTAGGGAGGGGAGAAAGGGGAGGGAGTGGGAGAGGTGGGGGGGAAGCTAAATATAAGGTGATAGAAAGAGAAGTCACATTAGGTGGTGAACTTACTATACAACAAGTTGACAATGCACTGTAGAATTGTATGCCCGAAACCTATGTAATCCTTGCTAACAGATGTCACCCCAGTAAGTCTAACAATAAAAATGAATTAAAAAAAAAAAGAAAGTATTGGGACCCCCCACCTTGATCCACCCAGCAATGTCACTGGAATGATGGAAAACTCCGTATTTGCAAGTACCTGTGAACCAATCCAACTAACTCTCGATGAGGTCTGCCTCTAATCCATGAAGACCAAGAGTCATTAACTCCATACCTCAAACTTATCCAAACAATAGAAGATGCTGCACACCTAGTAACAGACGTGCAATGTCGCAAACTAAGTGCAGGCAGCTACTATAAAACCAGGGGTTTCTTTTATGACATTTTGTTTGTTCATTCATGAAATATGTTTTGGTCCAGGGATAAGCAACAAGAAATACTTATTGAGAAAAGATCTGGCCTCGTATTTACCACTTTGGGGGATTTCCTGTTAGGAAAGAGATTGAAGAACCAGCCTTTCTATTTCTATAATCATTTAAGGTGACAGCAAAGACAGCAATAAAATATCTGCTTGGCTCATGCTTCTTTTAATAAATCTTTTATTTTCCCAGATGTGCAACATTCACTTCCCTGTTCCCAAGCGCCAAGAGCTGATCAGAATCCATCAGCAGAACAAAATGAAACCCCTATTATATTAAAATGCAATCAACGGTGTGTAAAAGTATCTGTCTCAAATGTAAAACCAGTCGTGCATTTGGCATTGCTGGGTGTTGATTTTCTTTTTTTAATAATATATCAAAATTCTGAGTAGTCTCCTTATGTCATAAATTTATGGGCTGTAAACAAGATGTGGCATTAGATATTGGCAGCAAATGTTAACATCTACAAAATACCCTGGGTCTAATGCATTTAGCAGCTATAAATCTGAGCTATCTCCTTCAGGAAAGATGGTAACCACTGCTGTGCACCCAAACGCCCATCAAGCAATGTGCTTGGTGGGGCCCAAGGTATCGGCATTTCTCCAAGTGTTACCAGTGGTATGGAGTATCACGATGGCACTTTTCGGTCACTGCTTCCACAATTATTCAGTGTTGTGGTAGGTGTTTATGGAATATATATCATCTAATTTGGCTGCAGGCATAAATCACACCTCAAGAACCACACCCATTCATACATGATCCCGATAGCCACTGGGTTTCAAAGAAACCATCAGTTTACATCTAATAAAACAAATAGCACCACCTGAAGCCTTCTAGCCACAAGAATGACTAGGCATTTTCTCTCTCTCTCTCTCTCTCTCCCTCTCTCTCTCTCTCTCTCTCTGTGACAGTTCCTATCCATGACATCCTAGAGAGCCCACAAAGTAAAAGGATATGGTGCCCTGAAGCCAGTCACTAATATAACACTGAGCTCTGGACACAGAGAATTTGCTACTAAATTATTCACTGAGAATCAAAGTACTGTCTGATGTGGGATGATGGGGAAGTGATGAGACAGAATCAGGGGCTTGTTAGGACTGGAAGGCGGATGCTCCAAATGAGATGGCTTCTTCAGTGCTGATGAAACAAGGCTGGGACCAAACGGGAAGACGAACACAGATGCAGCAACGGCTACACAGAAGTACTGACATTCTGTCAAAACCATAACGTGCTGACAATGGTTAGAATCCTGAGAAGTCAGGAGAGCCTGCTAGCAACTGAGAAATGGACAACTGTTTGTCAGCTTGGAGAAGTAGTAAGTTGGGTTGCCCTAGGAAAGGCATGTCCTGGTCCACTGAACAGGCAAGGGTTTGCCCTTCCTGGAGAATTGTGTGCCCACAGCTTTGTAGAACTTACAGTAATAAGCTAAATGTCTCTGGGAGCAAAGTTACTAGAAAATCCGCCCTCTCCTCCAGGGTTTTGGTTTGCAAGCTTCAGATGTATGAAATCCAGAGACCTAGGTGGCACATGATTCAGATTTGAGGCTAAAAATGTCAAGAGGCTGAAAGTCAGCATTTGAGCTATCCTATTTTTTGTAAAGAATGTCAAATGGGCTTAATGATAGGCCAGAATTATCCACTCGAAGCACCATTGCAAGTCACCCTTGGATAACCTCAATAATAAATCAAGCTGGCATCCTTTTTCTGTTCCCCATTCTTGCCTTAATGGGAAATGTTGGGGGGAAATGTATCCTCATTTAATAGTAAGTCCAAACCAATCATCTTCCTATAATCAATGACCCAAAGCTATCTAGACCTAGGGGTCCCCATTTAGAATAGACTTTTCAGAGCAAAAGCATTTTAATCATCTTTCATGTACACCAGTTGCCAACTTTGCTGGCCCAGGGCCCTGTTGCCCTTTATTTTATTTTATTATGATGCTTCTTTGGAGCTCTACGTGTAGATGCTTGATGATGGAGGGCATAAGTGAAACAAATTTTAACCGAAGTCCAACGCAAAGGAATTAGGAACAATTGCTCTTTTGCATAGGACATTGCTTATTCTAAAGCAGGATTTATGGAGGGCAATTGGCTCCACCTTGGACTCCATTACAGAGTAATAATTAATCTTCTGAATAGAGCATTACTTGAGAAAACAAGAGATGAGGATCAATGTCATCCTCTATAAGGAAAGAGACAGTATACCAAATCGAGTCACACCAAAGCCTTGCTAACATGGGTCCATGAGTCCCATGGGTAAAACAATGTTTATAAGATTCTTCTAAATCACTCAATGATAAATAAACCCATTCCACTGCAGCGCCCAGGGTGCAACAAACTACCTTCTATAAAACTGTGCTTTCAAACAAGGAGAATAAGGGCAAAGGTGCAGGACATTTCTAAATTTAAAAAAAAAAATGCATTCATGTTTCTTTATATGTAAATAAATTTTAGTGCAAATTTTTCTATTCTTTTTCTGTCGTAAACTGGCACTGGGAGATAAAAGTCTCAGATAAATATATCAATTATCTTATTTCTTTTGTAAAATGTAAGCTTTGTTACATTTTAATCTTTCTCAAACCAAATGTGCCTTAAGTTAATGTAGTAGTTCTAGTTCCATGAAGACCTGTCATTAGTTGACAAAACCCATTATTGAGAGTGCATATTTCATTCTTTTGAAATCAAGGATATATAGCATTAAATCTGTCCAACACTAGATGCAGATTTTCAAAATAGTTCTTATCTTTGAAAGCTAATATGTGCAAGGTATCCAGTCTCTTATTTGTTATAGATAGTTTCTCTAAGAGGCTCATAAGTATCCGCCCATGAGTATTCCGCATATACGTTTTCAAACTAAGATGGCATCATCCTCTTAAAAGTTCCATTTTGAATCCCTGGTCAAATGGACTAGAAGGGAAATCTACTGAACTGGATAGGAAAAGGAAAATAGATTAGGTTTAGTAAATGTGTACAGTAAAACATATTTGGTTCGAGGATTCGAAGTAGTATAATCATTTGATAGGTATTCTTGAAAACAATCTTTATATTAGTAAACATAGACTGTCCTAAATTAGTAGATTTAAAATGATGTCTTGGTATATGAGGGCTGTCTGGGAAGTATCCAGCCATGTAATACGAAAAATAGAGGCATTTACAGCTGGATTTTTTCCGGACAGACTCCATGTATATGAAGTCAGAAGTGATTCCCTGAAGGAGTGGCTGCAGAGTTCTTAGACCACAGAGGTAAGGTGAACTATGAACCTGGTTGAGAGCAAATCAAGTGAGGACAAAGGGTGATGCCCGGTAGCTAATGACACTGCAGGCAGAAAAGTCATGTGCATCTGAAGTAAACAACCATTAGGAGCAGAAGTACCGAGGGTCTCATAGAAGACTCAGGCAGAATTGTGGGAGGGCTGGGTGTGGGGCCAGGGGCTGGACCAGGGCTGTGAGTGTACACGGCCTGGAGGAAGCCTGCAAACCCCAGGACGTCTGGGGCACTGCTGACCCGCTAGGTTCTCTTCCACTTATGTGAGGACAGCCGGCCTCGGTGAGGTAGGCGCTGGGCACCTCCACCGGCCTCCTACCCGGCTTCCCTGGGGACACGCCCTGTGATGGCGCCTGCCCTGGAGGTGGCAGAGCCCACCCTCTCCGGGCCTTGGTTCTCCTCTCTGCCCCTCGTAGCCTTTGGTGAGTATGAAGCCTGCCTCAAGTGCGTCGGATAGACAGACTATTAGTCTACCGCTTTTACTGCAAGCTCTGTACCTTCAGCGTTTCCTTCTCCTTCTCTATCCGCTGCTGTTCTAGATGTAGCTTCACAAGGGCTGACTCTTTGGCCGAAATTTCTTCTTTCAACTGATCTACCTGATGGGTCATAATATTTAATTTTCTCCTCATTTCCATTATTTCATCCTAACAAAAGGTAAGGAGAAACATCTGAAAGTGAATTAAATAGGCATCACATCCTTATGGAAGAGCAATATACATTCAAGGGAGACGCTCTCAAAATAATGGTGTCTTGGCTAATTACAACGGGACTATTTCTTTGTATATTATGCCCACCAACCTCAAAGTACTTCATGACATTAACTCTTAAATATTCTCGTGAGATATATACTAAGTATGCTAATGACTTTCTCTCTCTCTCTCTCTCTCTCTCTCTCACACACACACACACACACACACACACCTTATTTCTCTTTTTACAAGAGAGGAATTGGAACCAACAAATGTTATAACTACAACACTACAAAGCAAAGTTCTGCAATTAAATGACAAGAGTATGCTACTCCCCTCTGAGTCACAGCAGCTATTAGCAGTTTTAAAAATTAGAAATATTAGAATGGCAATTCTACATAATAATTAAAAACAGAACCATGATCTTCACATCCTATCAACTTGTAGCATTTCCATTTCAAACAATCTGAGGGCTCTGCATAAATTCATCTTTTGCAGATGAATAGACAAGATTTCTTGGTCTATTCTAAATTCTGCCACTAGGGTAACAGAAACTGCTTTAAGCCCAGGGTGGGGAGGAAATCAAAATGTAAAGACATAAATATATTCTTTACCTGAGCCTCCACCAGATTTTTGCTATACAGATTCCTGTCTGACCTCACAGCTTCATACAGATTCTGCTGCTGTTTTAATTTAGTCTCTGATTCAGCTATTTTTTTCCTGTAGTCAAAAATCTGCATTTCACTGACTTTTATGTCTTCCATGTTCGTGAGGACCTGGAGGAGAAAGTATACGAAAATAGTTAAATAGCCCATCTATAATTATCGGTTCAAGACACAGATTTTTATCTAAGGGTAGCTAGTGGAAATGCCAGCAATCAGCAAATCTGCCTGTGGCTATAATCACTGAGGTACAACACAAAAATTCAGTCCAGCTGAGTAGGGGCAAACATACATTTTGATCTACTCTGGAGTTCTGCTCATGCATGAAGTCTTAGCACAGTTATTTTGTGATCACAAGGAGAAAAAAATAATGAAATTCTTTCAATTCTGAAAACTTCTCCTGACCACCCCACCCACCAAAAAAAGAAAGAAAGAAGAAGGCACATGCTTAAACAGATTTTATCACCTAGCACTAAGATAAAAGATAACTTAGCTGTTTGGCCACATGGGTGCACGGCTTTATTAAGTTAACAAGAAAGAAAAGTAGCCTTTGAACATTAACAGCCATCATAACGCTGTCTAGCCAATGTCAATCTCACTCTATCAGGGAATCTTCATAAAAATGCATTCTCTTGTGTATGAAACACTGCTAGGAAAGATGAGATGCAAGAACTACCTTTGTTTTGCCAAGTATGAAAACCGAGGCATGGAATTCCATAGTGAGCCAGTACCCCTAACAAGCAATGTGTACAGTAGAAATGACATAATCATGGCTCTCAGCTACACTGTCCACAGAAATTTATTTTTTTTATGGACAAACTTCTCCAAAAACAAAAATGTTAGTGAGGAAGATTGATCCAACCAATGGAACTATAGCCTAAACAACACATAAACCTAGAACCCATAAGGAGAAAATTCTCAAGATTTCACTGTATTTTAGTGACGTTCTCTTAATTAGTGGTTACAGTTGAAGGCAATGAACAAGGCAGCATGACAGAGAATGGAAGGAAGGAGATGTGCTTTAAGTAACACGGCCAGTTCGGTTCTAGGTAAAAAAAATACTTAGCTCAAAAAGTGCTTAGACCTTTGCCATGATGAGAGTGCTTGTGATTCAGGTATGGGCTACCTACCTGTAAGTACTATGTTTCCAAATCATTGGTCTACAGAATCCTTTCATTCCACTTTGCAATTAGTATTTTGGGAAAATACACTCAGAGAAACTTTGTTGTAATATTTTCCCTTCAGAGTTAATGATGGCTGGTGTTCAATATATTTATCCTTTATATCTACAAATAAACACTTTTCAAAGTTTTCTTAGACTTATAAGTAAGGAGAGATGGGATTAGATTTTAGTAAATGCCTTTTCGGCATATATTATTTTGTACTGTATTTTCTTATTGGGTCTATTGATTTGATATACTTGTATTCCTTTTATAAGTATTTTTATTTTTATTTCTTTATATGTAGTTCCATGCACCATTTTTTAAATGAATGCATAAATATGAAACATACATTTATTTTCTTTTCCTTATTTACTTGGATGTTCGTTCTCCCTTCAACCCACAACAGCCCCTCATCGACACATAAAGTAACCATGTTAATAATCTAGTATGTGTTCTTCCATGCTTTTCTTTGAAATTTTCATATTCTCTTCAGGTCTAGTAATATCATCATCATCATAACAGCTAATATCTCTCAGATGCTTTTTATGTAGCAGGCATTTTACATATATTAATTTATTTAATCTTCACAAAAATCCTATAAGATGTACATTATCATCACACAATTTTACAGAGAAGGAAACTAAAGTCAAAGGCAGTAATAGCGTTCACAGCTATTCAACCAATAAATATACAGATACAGGAATTCGCTTGTTTTCCTTTGTTTTCCTTTGGGGGTTTTGTTTTTATGTTTTAGCAAAATGGGATCTTCTTATATATACCTATATGCACTTTTCTTTTTATCACTCAGGAATACTTTGTGAAAATCATGTGAAGTAGCTCAGTGTGGGTGTACCATCATATACTCAGCTCTTGCCCTCTGGTGGGGATTAGCTTGGTTTCTACGTTCACTCATGCTGCAGTAAACATTTTTGTACATACATCCTTTTACTTCTTTCCTTATGCTTTTATTTCTGTTGGGATGGTTTCCCAGGCATAGAATATCTGGAGATTATATATATATATATATATATATATATATATATTTTTTTTTTTTACTTTAATAGATATTGCTAGATTGCTTTCCAAAATGGCTGTAACACGTCACGTTTCCATACTGCCAGCAATAGTGTTCTTAATAGAAAACTCTGCTTGTGGTTTCAGAATAAACTCTCTTTGGTCATAGTGGGTGATTCTTTTAATGTACTGTTAAATTTGATGTGCAAGAATTTCATTTAGGATTCTGCATACATATTTATAAGTGATCTAAGTCTATAGCTTTCTTTTTTATTCTATTTTAAAATCAAGGTTTAGGGTAGTTTCAAAAAATGAATGGAGTGCCCTTCTGTTCATGTATTCATTATCTCATTCATTTATTCATTCACTCAATGAACACTTATTGAGGACTTTTCTATGGTAGGCGCTATAAAAGCACTAGTCATGTAAAGAAGAGTAATTCCCTACCCATTCCCTACTCTCAAGTTCACCTCTAGTGAGTGAATCCACCATGAAATGGATAATCAAGGAATGGATATAACCCATAAACTGAGATGCACAGGGTGTTGTGAGCGAATCAAACACTGGAAGGAAGGTTAATGGACCTGAGGTGGTCGTGCCCACCTTACCTAAGCAGTTAATATTTGGGATTTACATAATTTGTGGGAACTGCTTCTTCCTTCTTATTCTTCAACCATCCCAACATTGAACCCCAAGCTCTCTCCTAAGCTTAGAATCTTCATTCATTATACTGCAGAAGGCATGGGTTATATTAATACAGCAGTGTCAATCAGTACTACCCCAAAAGAATACAAAGTGCAGGTGTATCACTTTTTCTAAATTCACAAAAAGTTCTATAACCCAAGAATTATCTGGTTCTTCAAAGTTTAAAGAAATTCAATTTTAAAATCATTAGACCTCCAGCATTGGGGCTAATTTTCTCTCACCTTTTTCAGTGACTTTCATAGTTATTGATCCTTCTATATTTTCCACGTCTCCTTGAGTCAAACCTTGATGTACATACATATTTTTGAGAGAATTATCTATTTTAACCAATTTTTTTTAATTTATGCAACTAGAGTTGTACAATGTAGTTTTTTTTTACTGTTTTATTATTATTTGCTATCATCTACTTCATGGGGAAAGAAAATGGCCCAAGACAAGAATATATGCAGACTCAGTGGTGATTGGCTTAGTAGCTTCTTTGGGGGCCTGGAAGGAACAAAATTTGAGGACCTGAGGAAAGAAGGTCTGGGGAAGAAGCATGCGAATAGATCTGAAATGAAAAGAAACCCCATTCCTTCTTCATCATTTCATCATTGACTCATGTCTTTAGATTCCTTAAAAATGAGTATCAGGTGGTCTTTCAAGATACCACCACTAGTAACTAAAATGTCCAAGGGCTGTCCGGCAGGTATCCAGCCTGTAACATGAAAAACAGAGGCATTTGCAGCTGGATTTTTTTTCCCAAAAGCCCTCGTATATGTGAGGAATACACGTGAAACCTCAATAAGGATCCATGACCGGTTCTGTTATTTGCTTGATTTTTTTTTTTTACAGAACGGCACTATCTTGGCCTAAAATTTGACCTTTCTATGAACATGATTACCCTCTTCAGAATCGGTGAAATGAACAGATTGAAGATCCTTTGAACAGCATGATCAGCATTCAGAATATCAAGCAGCACATCAGAGAAGAGAAAAACAATTGCTTCTGCAATCACTCTGAGAGACATTATAGAAAGAATAATCCTTTGCACAGATAGAATCATGCTCAAGAGAGAGGACGCAGCCCAGGTGTTTCCTTTTGGGGGCATCCCACTAGCAGGGCCCATCTTCCTGCACTCCACAGCGCAGAAATTCACAACCTTGCTTCTGTATTCTTGGAGCTTGGAGTAATAAGAACCCATCTGGATACCAAGATCAAAGGTGTTTCAGGGAAAAGACAAAAAAAAAAAAAAAAAAAAAAAAAAAAAAAAAAAAAAAAAAAAAAAAAAAAAAAAAAAAAAAGTACTGACACTAAGGGAAAAGACAATTTACAAAACCATTTAGTTCTGTGTGTTGGGCTTCAACTTGTTTTGATGGAAATCATTCAAACCAATGTCACCCAGAAGTTCCAGTCCTGAAAATTCATAAAATGTGTGGGATGTTAAGTAGGAGCAAAACCTCTCGTCAGCAGAATGTCCCCTGTTAAAAATGCTATGTATATCCGAGAATGTGGGATGCCAGCTGTGGGCCTGGAGCTTAATTAAATGATTATACTTTAGATACCTCAAATCAGTTCATGAGATAAATCACACCCAAATATAGAAAGTTTTATTACAGCCAGTGAGTTGGAGCTCCTAGCATTTGTAGGCCCACTTCAGAGGAGCCCAGAAAATGCCCAGAAAACGCTTAAGGCACACCATCAGGGTACAGCCCCAGTTTATAACCTACTCCTATCCTTTCTTTTTCTGTTAAAACAACCTGTCAATAGAAATGAGACTGAGATAAAAATCAATAAAACATGCTGGAAATCTGCAGCATAGTCAAAACATCATATAGACTAAGGCAGGATAAGAAAGTAGGTCACCGAATTTGGAACCCTTTAACTCACATTTGATGAGTTAATAATCTTGTCAAATAAGTTTTTCTGACTCGATGTCAATGGTTCAAATGCTGACAATGCCTTTACCTTCATAATGAAACTGAAAAACTCGCTCTTGGAAAAAAAAAAAAAAAAAAAGCCTATGTGCCCAGGCATGTGAAATTTTAAGTCTTATTTTTCTTGCCTTCTTATTTTATCCTCTATCTTAAATTCATAGAGGCATGTCTGTGTTTTTGTTTTTAATAACATATTACATTTTACAGGGTCCGACACAAATAATGCCCCCTTTTTATTCACAAAATCATAAGCATTAATTCTGTAACATAACAATATCATAACTATATTAATGTAACTACCTTAAATAGGACATTACTTCTGCTGGACCCTGTATTATTAAATGACATATGTAACAATATCTACCTCAGAGGGCCATTATGAGGATTTAAGGGAGAAAGTATATATTTGTGCCATCATATAAGTACCTAGCATATCATAATTTAATAATTTAATAAACAGTAATAGGTTATATGATAGGTTAACATTATGTCATATTACACACTATCAGTACTTAACAAATCAATTTGACTTTTCTGTGGATCGAATTCCACCATGCAGGAAAATAGTGATCCATAGTACACTTGTTTTGTTATAACACAAAAAGCTTATAATTTGTGTGTCTCCTTGAAGCTCCTCTCCAGGGCTCTAGCCTATTAAATGCTCTGTATAAAACTTCAAATAAATATCAAAGAAACAGGAGCTTCATTTCATTGTGAAGTACCTATTCAGTGAACAATATTTCTTTGATTTTTTGCCTTCCTCACTTACTTCTAAGCCCTTGAAAGCACATTATTATTCATTTCTTGGAACCTCTGTCTAGAAGAGCTCTGCTTGACACTGTCAATAGGCAAGTAAGCGGAAGGCTAAGAAACTTAAAGTAGGGATTCATTTTGAAAGACTGCTTTTTGGCATATAAAACGGCTGGGAGGCAATGGCCAGAATATTTAGAATTAAAAAGGCGGGGTCCTAAAGTGAGCCAAGTACATGATATGCAAAATGTTCCTCAGATGTAATAATTACCTCAGAATGGTTTTAACCCAGGATTTGTAACAGTTCAGAAAAGATAAATTGAGAGGCCCCAGGAATGGCGTTGTAAGCTGTAGACCACAGCTTACAACGCCATTCCTGGGGCCTCTCAATTTATCTAAACAGTAAAATTTAGAGTGCAGCAGAGGAAAAACCATGATGACAGAAAGTGCTGAAACACTGTAGTATATTACAGCTCCAAATATTCACTCCCTCTCCTTGTGCTCACTGCCTGCACAGGAGGAGTCTATTTCTCCTGACTGTTGAGGTTGGGCTTGGACATGTGACTTGCCAATGCCAATGGGATGTCAGAGAACTTTAGGCACATGGGGAGCCATGAAATGTGCTTCCGTGGTTTGTCCTATACATTCCTTTCTGTTTCCCAGAGGATGAGAAACATATAGAGCAAAACTAGACCTAACCCACAGCCCTAGGCCAAGCTCAGACAAGCCCCTCCCAGATCAGCTGACTCCTCGGACAACAGCCGGTGTGTAAATGAGAAGTAAGTGCTTATGTTTGCATGCCAGTGAGATTCGGTGGTCATTATGCAGTAATATTACGCAGTTGTGAACTGAGACAATCGCATAAGAAAAGGCTTGGGATTCTGTGCCATCCAAGTCTGACCAAAAAAAGGAGATCTTCTTCTTTCTCATTTGCAAATCCTCAATCAAATTAATAAAATGTAATGTAGGGCTTTCAGCATCTTAGATTTCACCTTCCTTTGTCTATACAAAGAGAACCACAAGGCAACTTTTGCTACTGCTTTTGCAGCCCAGAAGGAAGAAGAAAGTCACTCACAGCTAAAACTGTGATATCTAACTATGTTTTCTATTTGTTTCTCCAAAAAATATTTGAGTACATACTTATTTAGTAAATAAGTAACATGAAGATCTCAAAATTGAACAAGACTTGCCCCCAAGGAGCTTGTTACGTAGAGTGAAGCAGACACACAAACATTAGTAAGTTAGCACAAGATTTCCTCAACTGCCTACGCAGAGGAACCAAATACAGACGGGTTAGACCACTTTTAATAAAAGTCCTTGGGAATGTCTTTAAAGGAAGGGCAAGGTTTTATTAATACTTTTTCTTTCTTCTTTTTTTTTTTTTTTTTGGCAGGGGGGTTGAAGGAAGGAGTCAGGATAATAAAGTAATACATATTTGTTTAAAAAAATATGAAAAATACAAAAAAGCCCACAAGGGGGAAATTGAAACACTCTGGATAGCTGCCACCCAGAGATAATCACTGTTCATATGTTGATAGATTTCCTACCACTCTTTTTCCTATTAAAATAAAAAGGCAACTAGGTTTCTGCTTTTTCTTCTTGCCTAATTCTCAGGAAGTACTTTTTCTTCATCATTGTAGGGAAAACCACACACACACACACACACACACACACACACACACACTTTTCCTCCAGGGAAAGTCTCTATGAGATTCTCCCGTCACTGCTTTTGCCTGGAACTTGGTTGAGCTGCGTGCACAAATATTTCCCCATTACATCTCTGCTTTGGGCCTCAGTTCCACCATCAGAGAACAACTGTCTGTAGGCGGGTTTCTACTCCCTATCTTCTTATGTCTTGTCTTTGATAATGTTTTTCTTTCATTTTTTTCTCTGCATTCTAGAACTAATCAAGTTTGTACTCCACTTCACTGATTACACTTTCTGCAACATCACTTCTGTTCCTTACTACCTTCAATGTGGATTTTAAATCCACCAGTGTTTGTCTTTGTTTTGCTTGGGTTTTGTGTTTTTGAATCTCTTTACAATTGTTCCTTATTTTATCCATCTCTTCCTTTTTATCCTATCTTTGCTTTACCCTAGAGGTCATCTTAGACGTATAACCCAGATGGTAGTCCTGTGTCCTCTGGGGTCACCCTGTCCTTAACAACAACCACAGAAAGTCTAGAATCCTGAATCTGCCTGCTAGGAAACCTGACATCCTACCTAATATCTCCAAGAATTCTGAAGGAATTCTATTTCTCCTACTTAATTGTGGCTTCCATTTCCAAATTCTGGATTCCCAGCTGGCATGTTGTCTCTTGCACACACTGCCCCTTTTCTATGGTGTTACCTCCCCTCCCTCACCACCCCATTCCTGCCCCCCTCCAAATCCAACCACAGGGCTGATGTAGACACCTGTCACTGCAGGTTTGACGTACAGAGCACAGTGAGGAACTTAAAATCAAATACTCGGCATCCCTATTCTTAGCAATTCCTGGGACATTCCCGCCTCTGGGAGGTCCTCACTGGTCATCTCTTCCAGAAGAGCCAGCTTGCTGGCTTGATGTTGGTATTGTCTGTATCCTCTCAGGCTTTTTCATCTCCTCCCTATTTCCTGCTCCCCACAGCCTGCTCCCCTTCCCAATTTCTGTTACTTTTCTTACCTTCCTTTGTTTCACTATGGATCATTGGGCCTCACCTTTCAACCCAATGCAAGGATCAAGGAGTTTTCCTAAACAAACACATTTCTTTACATTAGAAGAGACCTGGCACTGATTTTTGTATATTTATACTCTTTGAAGGAAGCCAAACCTTTCCTCTGCATTTTCTTCTATTAGGTTGAACCTTAGGAAATCCCTGAGAGTCAAATGATTTTTACTTACAAAATTGGATTTTTCAGAGGGTTCAACCTAAATATCTGGCAATGGAGGTATTTTCTGAGCCACCCTGGGTCTTCCAAAGGTCATTCTATTTCTTTGGTTTAAAGGCATATTTTTCCCAGAGGCCTCATTAAGCTGCTTTTACCCTTATTTATCCTTGAGCAAGGTGGCATTTATTGCAACCTAGGAGCAGCACTATTAAGGTGGCCCCAACTCTTAAGTGTCCCAGAACAGTGTTAGAATCCACTTTCAAACCCACAGCTGGAAACACAGTAATGTCAGAGCCCCGTCCACCTCCCAATCTCTAGCACTCTTTCATTTAGGGATACTGCAGGAGGCCCCGGCCCCGGTGCCTATTCCCTGTCACTCTGAGCTGATGTAGCCTATGGAAAACTGTGTAACTCCTAGTATGCCCCACATTTTAGGGGTGACTCTCTCTGCCCTGCCACATCCCTAAACCACCATCCTCAGAATAGAGTGGGTCAGCACCAGCTCCTCAACTGCCTGCCTTCCCTTTCATTCTCTGGGTTTGCTGTAATTGCCCAACTATCTGGGCACAAACAGTTGACTGGCAGGAAGGTGGAGTGACCTGGTCAGTACAGACACTGGGTCAGGGAAGATAAGGTGGGAGCTCTTCTCAGGTATTCTCTTTTATGAAGCAAATTCAGGGGACTGTGAGCTAAGGTCCGGGTGGTTTTTCTCAGTTCACCTCTGCTCTGCTAGCTTTAAAATCTGCATCCATTCTCTTTTCTTCTACTTCAGCATCACACTGTATGTCAGCCTTAGTGTTTGAGGCTGTTAAAAGTTTTCATCTATGTCTGCACCTTACTGACATTTAACAAGAAGCTGAGAATAGCTGCATTCAAATACCACTTTGAAGAATAACTCTGGACTATTCATCAACAAGTTTCTTTACTTGCTTGCTTGCTTGCTTGCTTATCCATTTACAAAACATTTACACAGCACTTAGGATGTGCCCAAGACTGTTCTAAATACTTTACAAATATCACCTCATTTAATCCTCACAACCACCCTATGATGTATGCCTTTGATGCTTTTCCTATACACACAGATAAAACTGGGGTCAAACCACATAAACAATTTTACATTCTGTTTTTATCAGATTCACATTGGGAACAAGAATCCTGGAGTGATTATAAGACCATGATGGAGTTTTTAACAGTTAGCTCTGGCAGTGTCTGAGTCACCTGACAGCTTTCTGTTGGGTCAGCAGTGCCAGGGGCTTGCCACATCGTGTCACCAGAGCCTCCTGGCCCACTGTGTAGGCTGAAGAGATGTACCATTTTAAAGGGGACAGAAAACAATGGTACCATCCTGTTTCAAATGATACATATGGTCAGCCTACTGACACCCTGAATTTAGCCCAGTGAGACTGAGCTGCCAAAAGGTACTGTTTGAAACAGGACAGTATCGTTGTTTTCTGTCCTGTTTAAAACAGAACATCTGGTCAGCCTACTTGTGCCTTCTTCCCCTCTACTCTCCCCCAGCCCCACTGCTGCCTGCCAGCCAAGCTCCCACCTGCATCCCCCAGCTGCCCCGGAAGTCCTGGGACTGCCTCAAAGGCAGAACCGCCCCACCTGCAGACCAGGCCACAACCTGTGCCCTGAGCTGACAGCATCATAAGGCACCTGCCTTACTTCTGCTGTGGCCAAATGGTGCGGGACTATGGCCATGGCCCTAAGCAGCTGGGAATTCCCACAGCAAACTTTCCTGAGCAAACAGTCGATCATCTTCCAGCTGATGTAGCCACTGGCATTTATTATGGTGGGGCCAATGTTGGAAGTGGAGATGTCCATAAGGTGGTGGTGAGCATAGGATGGAATAAAAGAATGGAATACTACAAGCATACAAAAAAGTCCACGGAAACTCATTATCACCCATACCTTCAAAGAGGACTTCTATGGGGAAATCCTCAATGTGGACATGGTTGGCTACCTCAGACCAGAAATGAAGTTTGATTCTTTCAAGTCACTTATTTCAGCAATTCAAGGTGATATTGAGGGATCTATGAAACAACTAGATTTACCAGAACATTTGAAACTCAAAGAAGGCAATTTCACCCAGGTTCCTAAGAGCAAAATAGTGAATGACACTAGTGAAAAAAATCACCTTATTTATTCATTCACTGCTTTCCAGTATTTTACTGCTCATCACCATGCAATCTCATCTTGGCTACATTTTTAAAATCAAACATTTTCCTACAGTTGTGACTTGAACAGTACAATGCAGTTACCATATTATGTTTCAACTATTCAATTAAGCCCATCATGCTACAATACTAAAAAGATTCATTTTAAAAGTCGAGATTCTTTTTATATAATATGTTGATTAAAATTTACCACTAGAAAAGTCTTAAGTGTCTTACAATGGAAATGAAATGTACATAGCTATGGGTAAAAAGGCAAGTCACTACTCTGAGATGAAAACTGTAATTCTCCTGGTAAGATACTCACAGCATCTATGGACTTCTATAGCATGTGCTGCCAAACAGAAGGCTTCTAAAAGTACGTGTATTAAACAGGGGTTTGACAGTTTATTATAAACCTGAGAGGGAAAATTTATACTTTGTATTTTTGATATTTTGTGCATTAACATATTATTATAAGCATGAAGACTTGTGAAATTTTATTTTATTAACAACTAGTCATTTCTTTTACGAGGTCAAACTATTGTATTGTGTTCATTTTTGTTACAGCTGACTCATTTCTAATTGGTCTAGATCCCCTGTGCCTATCATTTTTTGTCTATCATTGAAAACATTAAAATGGGTGTTTTTTTTTAAAAAAAAAAACAACCCAGCTCTGACAGTGTGATGGCAAGAATAGAGAGACACTGATTATCAGGAAGGAGAAGTAGGAGGCTACGACAGATTAAATGTTCAAATACAGTCCCCATTTCACCACAGAGACCCCGCCCTTAGGAGGATGTCAGGCTTGGCCATGTGACTTGCTTTGGCCAATGGAACATGGGTGGACAGACCCTGTGCTCTTCCCTTGCTAGCAGAAACTCTGAGAACGTCAGGAAGGTCCACTATTACACTGTTTTCCTGCTGAAGTAGGTTGACCAGACGTACCCTTTTAAATGGAACAGAAAACAATGGTACTGTCCTGTTTCAAACGGTAGGTATGGTCAGCCTACTCACACCTTGAATTTAGCCCGGTGAGACTAGGCTGACCGTACCTACCATTTGAAACAGGGCAGTATCGTTGTTTTCTGTCCCATTTAAAAGGGTACATCTGGTCAGCCTACTGTGAAGAGCCAGCACAGCCCAACAGAGCCAGCCTGTAATGAAGAGGACATGAAGCAAGGTTGCAGCTGACCCTCAACAGCCATTAATGTAAACAAAAATAGATCTTTGTTGCTATAAACCACTGAAACTCAAAGGTTATTTGTTACAGCTTCAGCTGACTGATATAGAGGCTAATGGGCTCACCCAAGCCAGAGAATACAAGCACCTGAGCTGACAACGAGGCCTCTCAGAGCCAGTAAATCAATCAGTGGGGCTTCTAAGATGAATCAGTCAGAAGAGAAACACACTGTATTGCAACAGCTCCCAATCAGGAGTATGAGATTCACTTGGGGATCCTTTACAAGGAAGACATGTCTGGCCAGCGAGGGGCGGATCATGTGCATTTGTGCGTCTCCAAACTTATATTCTGCAAATATCTGTTCAGTCTTTATTTAACCTAAATGGGAAAAAGCTGACTTCCTCTTAGTAAAGCTTATTTCCCACTTTCTTTATGTTTATAACTCAAATGTTGGCTGTCCCCTTGTCATCTTCTTTGAGATTCCACTCCAAAAAACAAAATGAAACAAACATGCAAGTGCACGGGTAAACACTGTAGAATTTCACTGAGGAGATGGCAGAGAGGGCTTACACTGCATCACAGGCAACACTTTGCTAGGGGGGGGAAATTCATTAAATGAGTCTTTTCTCCTAAACTCTCTTCTCAGTGTCATAGCTAGTATTTATCTTCCTCTCCAACCACCCTGTCCCATCCTGAAACTACTGCTCATTGCCATCTGTGAACACACAAAAAATAATACTAGTTTAACCACTCCTGCTTAATGCAGGCGTTGTGCTAAGCAAGGGGTTCAAGTGAAGTCCACATACTCAAAGTCACTCTTAAAGACACTGCCTTGAGACTTCTCCCTCTTAAGCAACTGAGAAGAAACAAGAGTCTGGAAATTGGCTACACAACATGTGGATTTCCACCACTGCTGAAGTTTTAGGTTCAAAATAGTTTTAAAATAAAAATGCTCTTTAACTGTGTGACAGTTAGTTGATGCTAGGACTTACTCGCCTCTTAATTTGAGGTCATTCAATTAGATGCTTTTCTGAGTCAAGCAACAGGGAAGATGGAGAAGCTGGAAGTTGGGAGAGAGGTCCAGGAAAGGGAAACAGAGATCACAAAGCACAATCTTTGTCCATTTCACAGTGTGACCCAGAATCAGCTCTGGGACAGCTTTTACATGGTCAACATCATTCCTCTTAAATTTTCACATGCATCACAAGCTGAAATCAGAATAAATCGTATTTGCAACAGTGTGATGATGAGAAACGTAACCATCATAAAGAATGTGCAGGTGCTCCCTCTTCCACATCCCCAGGGACTGACTTAATTACCTTTTGGGTCAGTTCACTGGCCTCATTGATGTACCGATCTCGCTCCTTTTCCAGTTGAAAGATGATTTTTCTCTGCTTCTGAGCCTCATCTTTGTAGTTCTGGATTTCTTCCTCCAGGTTTCTCTTGGCTTGTTCATGGAGCTTTACCAAATCTACCTGTTTCTGGGTTGCATTGATCGCCTTGAGCATATTCTAAAAATAAGGAAAACAGAGCAGCCTCATTACTTAACATGGTTGGGGATTTGGGGTTAGGCTTACACTCTGTTTCAACACTAAAATAATTAGATGCATTGTTTTTGAGATGAGTAAAAACAATCATATTCTCTACAGCTTATTAAGAGCTTGTTGTGTTAATTTTGCACAAGGCACTGTTCAACACACATACAAATGCACAAAGTGACCACAACATCTCTAGGAAGCGAATGTACACTGTAAAATGTATGAAATGTCACTAATGGTAAATTTTTTCTTATGTGTATTTTACCACAATAAGAAAAACTTTTTTTATAAAACGTTTTTTTATATCTCAATTCCAGAGAATATGACTCAATGAAACGGGGATGGAACCTAGGCACCTACATTATTTTTTTAAAGCTTCACTTGTGATTTCTAATGCTGAAATAGAAACACATTGGGTTGGCTGCCCAAGAAGCCAGGTTGTTCCCCAAAACATAGTTAATAGCGCTGCAAGTCTGGCAGCCATGCTCATACCAGAGGGCCTGCTTCTCTAGTCATAGCCAAATGGACCAAAAGACCCCTCCCAGGGACTTGTGAAAAAAGGCCTTTTTTTTTTCTTTTTTTGCTTTTTGGTATGTGGGTAGCTCCCTGACTGGGAATCGAACCCAGGCCGCAGCACTGACAGCGCCAATGCTGAAGCCTTAAGCCACTACGCCATCAGGGAACTCCCAAAAAAAGGCCTTTAGATTTGTGCAACTCCATGTAAGATGTAAACTTGGGAGCTGTTAGTGATAACCATTCTCCTGCCCTGTGGACTAGGAAACAAAGTGAGACAATCCTCACTAAAAGAGGAGGATAGAGCAAGAAGCCTAGTGGTGGAGACAGAGGTCTTTCTGGGTATCCCAACAATGCCAGGCTAGGTTCCTAATAGCTCCTAAATACTAGCTGTATCCTTGGGTTCCATGAAACACCTCATAGTCTCTTCCCAATCTCTGACCAATCAGATCTGCAGCCAGGTCTGAGAACCACTGAAATATAAACAGGTAAACTGTACATTAAACCCTGCTCAGGTGGTAACATAGAAAACAGAAAAGATCAACTTTACGTTCAAGAATTGAATTACATTTGCTCTGTAAAAGACAATGCCACTTCAACATGACAATATATATATAAACATAGCTGCCTGTCAAAACTCTGTCACTCATACATTCCAAGAAGGTGGCATTTCAAGTGAGTAAGGAAAGTATATTAGCCATGCAGGTTGATTACATACCTGCAGAGGGTTAGGTGCTCTGCTAGGCACAGAAGATGCAATGATCAGGAAAGGAAAAAAGGTATACCCTGCCCTAAGATAGGAATTAACATTAGTCAAATAAAAAACATAAATGTAAAATGATGTTGTGCTATGCGGCCTATTATGGCAGGAAAACCTCTTGGTTGTTTACCAGTATATACAAAGTATAAATGGATTAAATACTGTGTGTGTTAAAAATAAATCTATATCCAATAACATTGTTTACATGTACAAATTTATAGAATAAAGAAACAATGTCCAGGATTATGCAAAAAAAAATTCAATGATTTTCTTAAGGAGAGCTCTGCATGTAAAGATATCTGATGTTCTGCTATTACTATTTCCTGAGATTCCCTAAATAATCTACTTTAAGCCAAAAGGTAATCTATTTTGTTAACATTTGTTCAATTCTGGGAAATTAAAGAAGTAATGAAAAGTCAGAATGAACAAATACAGGCTGAATCTCCTGTGAAGAGATGAAGCTCTTGGCCAAACGCCATGAGGCTGCCTGTTAGGGAAGCAACTTTCCAACTCTACACCTGGCCAACAGCCAATCACCCTTTTCCTCCCTGAAGGAAATCCTTGAGCAGGAAAGTTTACCTTATATCCTTGAAAGTAGTTAATCGCCTAAGAGTGACTGTGGCAGGAAGGAATCCTCAGGAAGAGGCAAGGAGAGGAAAGCGGGGAGGGGTGTCCTGCCTAGAATGGAAGACCTCTAGGTCCGAAGCTCCTGCAACTCCTCCCTCAGCTTTGGACCACCCATTCTGAGCTCACAAACTAGGAGAAAACAGTGCTGAAAACCAAAAACCAAAACCTACAATAATCCTGAAAAGATGGAGGACAGGTTATAAACTTTTTACTCAGATATCACCAACTAGACATCCCTATACCTAACTCGTCAAAGTTAAAATTTTATTAGCACTCCCTTGTATTTTCTAGATTAGCAAAAGTTACAGATTATAGATAAATTCACAAATTTTGATCAATTTAAGCAGTTTAGGATGCCAAATAATACACCAACAATAAGAATCCACAGACACTCAGAAATCCCCTGCTAGTTTCCATAATTCTCCTAAGTTTGTGTTCTGAGGTGATAACGCAGTTTCAATTCACAACCAGCAAACACTGGGCTGCAGACAGCTGCTTAGAGGAAAACTGAGCGATATTATTTACTCTCATCTACTTTTGGTTGTCTCAGAGTTTTCTTTCCCCGTCGAACCTGTTATAGGCAGATATTACAGCGCTAAAGAGAGACATCCATTTATGAGTTACTATAACAAACTCACCTTATTTAATATGTCCCTTTCTCTCAGAAGCTCATCCATTGCTTTTTTATCAAGTTCTGCTTGTTTCTTTGAAGTCTCCACCTCTAAATCACCAGGAAAAAAAAAAAATAATATGGAGTCAACCTAAGAAAGAATCTGCCAAAGTGACACAAAAATTACTTTATACATTTATTTGTAGCTATAAAAATGTTTTATTCACAGTTATGCAATCTTCATTTTAACTCAGTGAGATAGTTCTTCCTGTTCCACTAAACAGATGGAAACTGAGGCTTAGAGAAATTAATGCCACATGCCAAAGTTCTGCCCCCAAGAGGACAAAGCCAAGAATGAGAGCACCATTCTTCTGACTCCAAAAAGCCCTACTCTTTTTAAATCTTACTCTACAAGTAAGTAGAAATACAGAAAGAAATTAGGAATAAAAATAAACAAAAAGAAAAAATTCAAATCAACCACAATCTACTTAGGAGTTTGAAAGGTCTCTCTCTCCAGACCTTTTCTTACATGAACACATGTGTATATAATTCATAAATATATATACATTCATATATGTGTACATATATATATATATACCAAAGGGAATCATACTATTCATACTTTTTATAATTTTATAATTAGCAAACATAAAATAAATCTCTTTATATTATAAACATGCATCTACATCAGAATTTTTAATGATTCCATGACAGTTCCCTATATAAAATATATAACTTATTTAGCCAATCCCCCTTTTTAACATGTAAGTTGCTTCCATTTTATATATTTATTTGTAATTATAAGCACTAATCCTGTGAAAGTTCTTGTTCATTTTTTTATCTGGAAGAGGCAGTCCTGGATCAAAGGGCATTAAACAAAAACAAACAAATAAAAATGCATTTCTCTTCTACTGCCAAATTTCTCTCCAGAAAATGTTTAGCAATCTAAACCCACACCCCAACTACCACTGGGTGTTATCATCCTCTTTGATCTTTGACAATCTGATAGATTATGAAAACCAGTATGTCTGTATTTTATTTATGTTTCTTTGATTAGTAGTGAAGTTGACTCCTTTTTCATGCTTTCTGACCATTTATTTGTACTGCTGTTTTTCAAACTGGCCACACCTGCCCTTGGCCCATTTTTCTCATGAATTGATTATTCTTTCTGAGGATCTGTAAGAATTCTTTATATATAATAAGGATACTAACACTTAGTTAGTATCCAGTTAGGTCGATTTGCCTTTATGTATAGTCTTTGGTACATAAAAACAAATTTAGCTTTTATTCCATTCAATCTCTCAATTTTGGCCTTATCCGTTCTACATCTGGTATTAACTTTTTTTCCCAAAATGTAGCTTATTGTCATGCTACCACATTCCTAACCCACACTGCACACTGGTGTATGAAACAACACCTTTATATTAAATGATAATCTTGGGTCTTTCTGTGGCTTTCCAATCTTTTCCACTGACCTGTTTATTCGGACATCTTCACTATACTATTTAATTATTGAAGCTTTATCATACACTTAAACAGCGGGTAAATCAAATGCCCTCCCTCCTCACTCTTCCTGTCCAGAATTTTATGACTATTGTCACATGTTTATTCTTCTGGAGAAACTGTAGAGTCCGTTTTCAAGTCTCAGCAGTATAACTCACTGAAATTTTTATTGGAAATATTAAATGTATAGATTAATTTAGACAGATTTATATCTTTCTCATATTAAGTTTTCTCATCCAGGAAATCAGGATAGCTCTCCATTTTTCAAGTCTTTCTTTATGTTCCTCAATAGAATTCTGTAGGACTTTTTATATACACATCTTGCAAATATCTTGGTAACTTTATTCATAGATATTTTATTACTTGAGGTGCTATCGTGAAAGGGGGTTTTTCCATCATATATTCTAACTGATACTTTGTACAAAAGAAAGCTATTGATACCTATATATTTATTTCATAACCTGCCACCCTATTGAACCCTCGTTCGTTCTGGCAGTTCTTCAGTTTTTTCCTTAGGTTTTGTGGTAGCAAAAACATATGGGGTACTTGTCCTCCTAACTAGTATGTCCAATGCCACTCTTGATCAGGAACATGAAAAGGAAGAGGTCCCCTAAGAATAAATAATGGTTAATGGTATCTATAAAATAATGAGAAGAAAGAGCATAATGACTTCTGTAAACATGATTTAAGGATAAAGAATTGGATTCAACACTGAATAGATCCTTTTTTTTTTTCAAAGCTTAAAACTATTGCAAGCAAAAATACAGAAATTTAAATCTGGGAGTGTTTTGAAAGTCATGAAGCCAGTTACAAAACAAGCTCTAGATGTTTTTTTTTCCTATTTGTCACTGCAGATGTTAGATTATAAACTTGTGCTAGACAGTAAGCTTCCTGAGGGCAGGGACCTCCATGCCCCCAATGCCTAGCATAGTGCCTGCACACAGAAGGCACTCAAAGAATGAATGAATGGGGAAATTGTCAAGATAAGCTGCAACTGTGTCTCAATAAAAGATTTTTTTCCTTATGTCTTAGAAGGAAAAATACCTGTATTTCTCAAAAGTGCACATGACAAATAGTTTTTTGTTTGTTTGTTTGTTTTTTGTTTTTTTGCTTTTTGGTATGTGGGTAGCTCCCTGACTGGGAATCGAACCCAGGCCGAGCGCTGACAGCGCCAACACCGAAGCCTTAAGCCACTACACCATCAGGGAACTCCCGACAAATAGTTTCTAATACTCCTACCTGGACATTTAGATTTTATCTAACTTTTAGTGAGGCAATGTAAGTTTTTATGCTCTTATGTATGTTATCTCATGCAGTGATCTATTAATACAACTCACAGCAGTCTGCTTGGGGTGAATGTCATGTTTCCTTCCTCACATATTCTGGAGTCATCAGAAGCCAAATTCGGATCCTTCATCACCAAGTCCAGGGCTTTTTCTGATACCAAATTTGACTAATATACCCTATTTTCAATTATACTCTTTTCAGAATGAGATGGTATTTTATCTTATTACTTATATAAATAGTAATAACTGGATAATAATAGATGACAGTAAAGCACTTAGTATGTGCTACACACTGTTTGCAAGTGCTTTATGTGTGTTAGTTCATTTCATCCCCAACAGCTAAACATGATGGAGGTGCGCATCTGAATCCAGGCAGACACGATTCCAGAGTTTGTATCCTTAATGATTTTTCTGTACTATATGGCCCCCTATGGTACTTAAATTTTTCTTCGACAGCTCAGCATTGAGAGCTGGTCAAAGAAGTGTTTCCCATATGGCAAAGTACTAACAGAGAAAGAAAATTAGAAGCCATTTATTTTTGTTCCACTGTTTCCTAGTACAAGTGTCTCCAATACTGCTATTGGGGGGCATTCATTTTCATGTATCCCCTAGCTTCTGTGGGAAAAGGGCCTAAAGCTAAAAGTCATGTAGAACTCAGACCTATCAGTATAGATATTATTTACTCCACTGACAAATACTGAGCAATACTTTGGGCTGGAGCGATGTTGTACCAATATAGTCTGTTGAAGAATGTTTTAAGATATTCAAAATGATGTCCCCTCCATATTGCCTACCTACCAGTGTACACGTTGTTTTACTGATTTCATTTAGCATTTTTGTGTTTATATGCCTGGAGCCCTGGGTTCCAAATGACTTTGATCACCAATGAAATGTTTATAAAGGAATTTTTTAAAGCATAAAAAACTGTTGGTTGGTTTACCTCTCTCTAATCCCAAGATCTGATTTTTTAGAGTTTCCTTGTGCTGTTCCACTTCTGCTTTTTGGTCTTCAATCTGATGCAGTTTCTTATGGATTTGCTCTCTGACTTTGTTGAGCTTCCCAATATCAATGCGCATCTGATGGACTTCCTCCTCTTTGGCCTGTAATTAGTGACAAAGAATTAACCAAGGGGACTCAGTACATAAAGGGCCGCTGACTGAATGATGGTAAACTCAGAACTGATAAAAGGAAATTCTTCCTATGTCAGTGGGAAGTTGTTCTAGAGGATTAAATCAAAATACACACTGTTTCACTTTAAGGGAAATTGAAAAACTCTATTCTCTGAATCAAATATGTGGCTATACAAACTAAAAATAATGAAAAGACTGCTTAAATCTGATGTCTCAAGGCACCACTGAATGTTGAATCAAACAAGGTAAGAATGCTGAATTGTATATATCATAAATGTGTGAATTGTGTGTACAAATGCCATATTCAATTAGCAGTTTTCATGGACTCATAAAGTACTCTCTCTCAGAAGGTTATTAACATGCTAAAAATATCCAAATACTCTTTTGGACCCACATGCCCATGGTAGTGCAATTACATACACTAGAGAAGGGGTCCACCTTCCTCAGAGGATGTTAGTCTGTGGGTATACACATGGACAAGTGGACAGGGCAACATTAACTGGCAAGTCAACATAGTGGCTAAGGTACCAAAATAATAATTCTAGCAATGGAAAGCACCAGATTTTAGACCATGGACTTCAAGTTTCATGAATTTTTTAAAATTCAAATTAAATATTTTTTAAAATCTTGCCATTCTTAGAAATTACTGGAAAAGCAACCAGTGATTCTGAATTATGGATTATTCAGAATTAGTGATAAACATAAAGTTGCTCTGTTAAGCATATAGGCATAAAATACGTACTCAAGTATAAACCTGTTATCCAAACTAATTTGCAAGCGCTCTTCAAGGAAGAAAGGGAGAAGAATAGGAGGACTGTCTTGAAACTTGCAAGAGTGAAAATTCCGCTGCTACAATCCTGGAAATAAAGACCCAATAGTACCAGTCTGTCCTCCATCCCTCCCATTCCACCTTCTCCAGACGAGCACTAATATACGAGTATAAACTGACATCTTGGCTACGTGCTGTGTAAGTGGTTTCTAGCTCTGGGCAACTGGTTTCTTGCAAGTCTACGTTACAGAGACAAACATCTGAACTCAGTTTGAAAAGCATTTGCATAATCATATGATCAATAATCAGGTTTGTGGTTTTAGAAATCAGAATGGAAGTTATCACACTATCTGCTTCCAGGCAATCATGGTAGGCTTGTGCCTGCCTCTAATACATCAAAGCCACAGAATACTGGTTATAGACCAAGGGCTCGGACTGCACAGAAAATCCACATTAGAAGGGAATGAGGGAGGGAGTGCTAGGGGACAGATATGTTGCTTGGTGTTTACTTTGAGCTCCAGTGCCTTCTGCTGATTTTCTTGGGATAGCTGTTCACAAAGCAAAGAGTGTTGTTCGTTCTCTTGCTGAAGTTTAGAATTTCTCATCTGAATCTGCTCCAGCTCCTTGGCAGCTCTCTCATTCAATATCTGAAAGATGCAGAAAAAGCTGATTATTGCTTTTTAATCTCAATACACTATCTGCATATACACACCAGAGTCCCTGCAAACCTCCAGGGACAATCACAGCAGCCACACTTTTTTTGTCTTTGTAGAAATGGTTCTTTATGCCCATTGAAAGCACTAATGAACTCAAATATGATGAATGCTAACTGGCTGAGGAAAATGATGCCTTCTAATGAATAACACAGAGAGGATCATTTTTTTTCTTGAGAGCCTTGGGAAGTCTTGTTCACAGGTGGTGGATAAATATTTTAATGCCTGTTTGCCATTTGGCAGGCTTTGCATACGCAACAATTGCTATAATCATTGCAAATGAGCTAGAGATTCAAATAGTTTTATCTGCTGTGGGGCTCCAAAGCTACATCTTCAAAAGCAAATCCTGCATTAACATGCCTACAACATTTTCAGGAACAGAACCCTTAACTAACACCAACACAGAGACAATTCCCCTTTAATCCAACTTAAGTCAAAACCATGGAACAGTGGAATGGTTTCTATCTGCCTGACTTCAGTGTCAGCCGGATTTTCCTCTTCCCTACCTTGACTATAGGTTTATAAAAACAGGGGATTATATTGGGGGGTGGGGGGGCACTTCTATTGGGAGAAAATTGGGGAGATGGAAGGATATCAAATCAGCTGGAGAAAAAAAAAAGAGAAGATAAACCTCCAAAATAGAGTTGACCCTTGAACAACGCTAGGGTTAGGGATGCCCACCTCCCACACAGTTGAAAATCCATGTATAACTTTTGACTCACTCAAAACTTAACTACAGTCACCCCTCGGTCATGGGGAAGTGGGGAGATGGCTAGCAGGGTGGGGTTTGGGGACCTCTGAGGATAGTAACATCTGCAGATGCTTGAGTCCATTATAGAAAATGGCACCACAATGCATACAGTCAGGCCTCCTCATCCATGGATTCCCAACCACAGGTTCCCAACCGTGAATCCAAAAGGCTGTTTTAAATCCACAGTTTGTTGAATCTGCAGATGCGAAACCAGAAGATAAGGAGGGGCAACTGCATATTTATTGAAAACAATCCACATCTAAGTGGACCCATGTAGTTCAAACCCCTGTAGTTCAAGGGTCAACTGTATAAACTCCTTGCAAGCAAGAGTTAAACATGAAAAGAATCCATCCAATTTCCCATCAATAGGAACTAAATAAAATACAGCCAGCTATGCTAAAAATTAAATTGTTCTACATGAGTCCTGAATATTGCTAAACAAAGCACTATAGCTTTATCATGATATCCAAAACTCTCTCAACTTTCATGCCCAAAGAAGTCTTATGTTTTTCTCAATGATACTGCATGTTGTGTATTATCTATTTTATTTCTGGCTTTATATGAAATAAATAAAGCAACTGACAAAGAACTGTATTCTAGTATCTATTTTTTAAATAGAAAAATGCTATATGGCTTGGCAATTCTTTGGAAACTTCCTCAGAGAAAATCTTTTCAAGAAATGAATTTGTTCAATTCCATAAATTGCTTCTTTAAGAAATGAGAAAAGATAGACTAGAGTTATTACTATTTGAGTTGCCCTAAACCACTGTTATAGAGGAAATGTTTTCTTAAAAAAATAGTAGTGCCATATTTAAAATGCATAAAGACTGAATATGGGTTCCTAAACTTGAAACTTAAAAATAAACCTGTTAAAAAATAAATTACATTATACTCACACAATGGAATACTATACAACTATGACAGTGAATGTTCTATTGAGCTCCAACCAATAGGACTGTCTGCAGTGGTGTAAATGTTCTCTATCTGCATTGTCCAATGTGGTATCGACTAGTCACACGTGGCTATTGAGCACCTGAAATGGTGCTAGTGCAACCAAGGAACTGAATTTTCTATTTCATTTGATTTTAAATAAATTTAAATAGCCACATGTGGCTAGTAGCTACCATACTAGACAGTGCAGTTCTGTAACTGCATGGCAATGACATAAATGAATCTCACAAATGGAATGTGGAGCAAAGGAAGTTAGACACAAAAGACTACATCCTATATGATTTCATTTCTGGAAAATACAAATACAGGCAAAACTAATCTCTGCTTAGAATTCTGAAAAGAGGAGACCTTTGGGGGAGAGAGTAATGGGGAGGGGGCACAAGGGGACTCCTGGGGTACTGTTTCTTGGCCTGGGTGCAGGTGACCAAGATGTGTTCAAGTGGGGACAATCATCAAGCTGTACACTTGTGACTTATACACTTTTCTGTGTGTATGTTATACATCAGTAAGAGGCTAAAAAGAAATTAATTAATCTGTTGGACCTAGAAAAAAAAGAGGGCATATTCTACCTATAAGAGCTGTTCAAAGTGCCAAGTTTTTGTTACCAACATCTATAGTGAAGGGAGTTTGCTACTTTACAAAGAAAATTCAAAATGCCCCCACAGGCCATGAGCGAAAGTGCCCTTCTTACTTCCATGAGGACCACAGAGCAGCCCACACCCAGCACACCTTCTGCTCCTTCAGCTGCTGCTCCAGCTTCAGGAGCTCCTCCTTGCTCTTCTGCACGTACTGCTGCAGGGCCCTAATTTCCGACTGCCTGGTGTCCATGTCTGCCTGAATCTCCTTGAGGTCTTTCTCTAGTTTTTCCTTCTTCCGCATCTCCCGAGAAGTTTCATTCTGACGTAGCTGGATTTCATGTTGGAACTATGGGCACAGAAAGGACAGGGAGGAAAGAGATGAACTCCTCGCTAGGGCATGTCTCAACCAGCCAAGCTTCCTCCTCTCCCAGATCCTTCATTTATAGGCAGCACTTTGTGGTAGCATTTACCCAGTAGGACAGTCATCTTTGAACCCCAGTGTGTAAACTTTTCAAGAATATTCTGTATTGATTTTTAGAGGTTTAACACAGAAGATCAACCCTGAAGGTGAGAACAAATCTACATGGAATGATATAAAAACCAATTAAATAAGAAAGCCCAAACAGATGTCACCCCAATAAGTCTAACAATAAAAATGAATTAAAAAAAAAAAAAAAAGAAAGCCCAGAATTCTAGAGAAGTTAAACATGGAAGGAATTCATCCAATTCTCCATCAATGGGAACTAAATAAAATGTAGCCAGCTACCCTAAATACGAAATTGTGTTTTACATGAGTACTGGATATTGGCAAGCAAATAGCTTTATCATGATGTTCAAATTCTATGAAAGGCCTTTCTCTTACCTCAAGTTCAAAGAAGTCTCATGTTTTTCTCCTAGAAATATGACGTGTGTATTATCTGTATGGCTTCTGGCTTAATATAAAAGTGTTCAGAAGGGTTCAGCTAAATGGCCTCCTCACAAACGAAAAGGATCAAGGAAACTTCTCCCATCATCCCTAGATGCAGGACACCCTGGCCTGCACAGGAGACACCTTCTTCGGCCAGAATTGTAAGTAGTGCCCTGCCTCAGTGACTTCTCAGAGAATGTTGAGTCGAGGGATTCAGGTACAACAGTTCGTGTAAAAACAAACCAGAAAAACCAGGCAAAACAGTGGGTGCTTCGTTTGGGCAATGCAGGTAAGTTTGAGAGAGGAATGAGATGGGAAGGGACACTGGGGAAGGACAAAATGTCCCTCTGGAAGTCGTGTCCCTCCACTGTGCCCTACATGGCAATGCAGACCTGACTGATGGTATGCTCTGCCTCTTCTTTGAGTCGCTCCGTTTCCTGCTGCTGTTCAGTGATCTGAGATAAGGACTCTCGCAATTTCACCACTTCGGACAAGAGCTGGTCGCGCTCCTTTGTCACTTCTTCTTTGAACTTCAGTAAATCGCGGATACTGAAAAACAAGAACGCGGGAGTCCCCCTAAATGACCATCGGCTCAGGAGTCCTTCTTATCATCCTCTGAGCTCATTTTCATGCGAGAGACTTCAGGCCAAGGGCGAACATGAGTCAAGTGTGAAAGAGAAAGATCTTCATGCCCTGACATGGGAGTTGTTTGTGAGTTGTTAACGAAAAAGAAGTTCCAATAATAACATACATAATATAATCCCTTTTCTTGTATTTAAGCAATTACAGTGTGTGTGTGTGTGTGTGTGTGTGTGTGTGTGTGTGTCTTATAGGCATGGCATTTTTTAAAGGCATGGAGGTCCAAAAAAACAGACATCAAACTGTTAACTGGTTATCTCTGAAAAGTATAAGTGAGGGTGGAAGGGTTGGGAGAAAGGGAGGATTTTTACTCCTTAGTTTCTACACCTTTATATTATTTTTAATTTATTACAGTAAGACTATCACTATTGTCAACTTTTGTAATTAACCATAAGAAGATGTCAATTTAGGAAATTACGTGTTTAATATATCCACTGGAGGGCTATCATCACAGCTATAAAGTTTTAAGTGAAGCATAAACATAAGCAAATAATCTGCATTGTCATTTTTCTATTCATTCACTTACAGTATAGTTTCTAACCACCCCCCAAAATGCAACCCATATAAAATGTTTCCAATAACAAAATTTGGAAAATCATACATAATGCCAGTTTTCAGAGAGTATGTGATAATATTTGTTGATTTGAAACCATTACATATAATTTGGCATGACTTTCTGCAGAATTGGCATTTTGAAAGTAGAAAAACTGTATCTGATATGACTTGTACAGCAGAATTAATCTAGAGCAAGGAAGCTACTTTAGAGCTGAGAAAGCAGACAACTTGCATTTGAGGCCCTCTCAGCTAACAGTCATCAAATGACTGTTGAAAACACAGTCATTTGATGCTGTTTATTTGTCAACAACATAGATATAACATAAAGGAATTTCCAAAGCTACATTAAAACTCTTCTCCAGATAGAAAACTTCAAATTCTAAGGTTACTATGAAGAAAGGCACTATGCCTCAGTGTATTATTGAAAGTAAAATTCTGGGCTGGAGAGTTTCTTCAGTTCTCCTTCTCAAACATGTGCCAATTCTTATCAAAACTGAATCAGTTCTCTCTGATTGTTCTACAGTAGTAGTTATAATTATGCTTGACACCACATCTTCTGTTTGTTTTCCTGTTCCTTCCCCCATACCTGCACTTAGAACTATCTATCACCATTGGATAAATCCATCTAGAAAGCACAAGAAACCCAGGTGGCCATTCAATTTGGTTAAAGATGCCTAAGGAAATGTATGTTCATTCCTGATTAATGCAAGGTTTTGCATGGCCTGCACAGTGCTAGACTCCTGGAGGGAAGGTAAAGGTGTCTTTCTTCAGGGAGTTCACAGCCTAATGGGTACAGAAGCATGTCAACAATGATTTCTGTACAATGTGGTCAGTGTCATATTTGAGGTATATGTTGGGTCCTATGGAAACAGAGAACACACTGACTCTTCCACTCAATCACTGGGTCTAGGGGTGGGGAAGAGCTCAGGAGAGAGATGCTGAGGGTGATGAGGTTAAGATGGTGTTTGAGATGGGTCTTGAAGGATGCACTGTTGTTGATTATGTGGAGAAAAGAAAAAAAAAAGCATTCCTGGCATAGAAAAGAACATGTTCAAAGGTATGGAGGTGTGAGTGAGCATGGTGTTGCTGGACATGAGTCCAGCAAGGCTGACTGGGGCAGACCCAGGAAGGGCCCTGAAAGACACGTTCACAATTTGGGGGCTTTATCCTTTGGGACTGGATAATTACCAAAGGTGTTTGTGCCGGAGATGGAAGCATGCAGATACATTTCAGAATCAGAAATCTGGTATGTGGGGGATGGTAAAGAGGGCAGATGTCTCCTTAAAGGCAGGGAGGCCAGTTAGGAGGCTACTGCCAAATCCAGCAGAGGAGGGGAGGCCCAAACCAAGGCAGGAGAACTGGCGATAGAGAAGAAGGGAAGACAGAAGTGGTGTTTCAGAGACAATCAGCAAAATGAAGTTTTTCTGGGATGAAGGAATGGCCAGGGTGAAGAGCAACTCTGTTTTCTGGCCAAGAACCTGAGGAATTCAGGATGGTAATGCAACTAATCCTACCGGGAGCATGCTGGGAAGGGGCTGGAAACCTGGGCGGAAAGGCAGCCAGTTCCATTGCACACAAGTTGGAGAGAAATAAACCTAAAACCTTCACTCATCTTGAAACTGTACTACTGATTCTTATAAAACCAGAAGTTTAATATAACCACCAATTAGGAGTTCTAGGGTATAGAAAAAGAGAGTATTAAAAAGAAAAAAATAGAGGAGGTACAACAAAATCATGCTGTGAGAGGGACCTCCAAATAACTCCTCTGGAGATTACAACAAAGAAAACACCGATACCTCAACCAAGGACCCTCTACACAATGCACAATCACAGCTAAGAAACCCACTCGTGGCATTAAGGTACCTGCAGGGGGGCAGAGGGTAAACAAAAGAGAAATAAAGGGAAGAGCTGGGACACCACCACATGGGTCCCCACTTGGAACTCTACCGCTGGGGGCGGGGAGGAGGAAGAAGGTAGTGGGAAAGCACTGCAGGCCTCACTCAATCTGTGGGACAGAGGAAAGGGGGCCCACAGGGAGGCCTGAGATACTGCACCCACCTCACTTTGGCCCCATGAGGTGCAGACCAGTACTCAAACCACAGCAGCTGGACTTCACTCTGGTTCCCAGAGGAGGGGGAGCGACTGGGAGGTGAGGAGCCGCAGCGCCAATGCTCCTGCTGGGAAGGAGGAGAGAGGGGTGCGTGCGCATGGTCTGAAAGACCAGCAAACAGGACAGTGACCCCAAGGCCCATGGCAGAATCCGTGTGCAGGGCAAACTAAGAACAGAAAGGCACAATCACGCCCAAACTCTCTGCACAGGCCCTGGAGCCACAGGAAGAAAACAAAGCCTCAAACGCCCCTCCCCCACAGACCTCTGCCTGACCAGTATTGGAAGCAAACACCAAAGAAACTAGCAGTGAGGGTCCAGAGAGCATGCCAAAATGAGAAACCAGAGAAAAGCAGCTGAAAATAAATCTGAATAACAGACAAAAAAAAGTAAAAGAGATGGGGACAGATGACCCATCAGAAATAGAGCTCAAAGCAATGATTATAAAAATGCTTAAGGAACTGAATGATAACTTCAACAGAGATAGCAAGCATTGAAGAAGCCATACAAACCATTACAAAGGACAGACAGAGATAATGACTACATTAACTGAAATGAAGAACGGAATAAGTCACCAAACTAGATATAATAGAAGTGCAAAGCAGTGATTTGCAGGAAAAGCCAACAGAAAACACCCAATCAGAACAAATAGAAAGAATCCAAAAAAATGAGAATGGTTTGGGATTCCTCTGCGACAATGTTAAGTGTAAAAATATTTGAATCATAGGTCTACCAGAAGGGACAGAGGAAAAGCAAGGGATTAAGAAATTATTTTGGAGTTCCCTGGTGGTGTAGTAGCTAGGCTTTGGCACTGTCAATGCTGCAGCCTGGGTTCGATTCCCAGCCAGGGAACTACCCACACCAAAAAATAAATAAATAAATAAATTATTTAAAGAAATAATGACTGAAAATTTCCCTAACCTGGCAAAGGAAATAGACAAACAAGCCCAGGAACCACAGAGAGTCCCAAACAAGATGATCCGAAACAGAAACACACCAAGACACATCATAATTAAAATAGCAAAAGTTAAAAAAAAAGAGATAGAAAATTCTAAAAACAGCAAGAGAAATGCAAGTAGTAACTTATAAAAAGGGACACCCATTCGACTCTCAGCTGAAACTTTACAGACCAGTAGGGACTGGCAGAAAATATTCAACATGATGAAAACCAAGGATCTACAAACAAGAATAATGTATCCAGTAAGGCTAGCATTCCAAATTGAAGGACAGATAAAGAGCTTCTCAGATAAGAAAACGCTAAAGGAATTCATCACTACCAAACCAGTACTACAAAGAATGTTAGAAGGACTTTTTTAAGATGGGAGTAAAATAAGGGAAAGGGATGGAGAAATTTAGTTTGATTGTTAACATGAAATTGAAAGCAACAAAGAAATGAATCTCATAGACACAGTCAATAATTTAGTAGTTACCTGAGGGTAAGGGAGAGGGGAGTGGGGAAGAAGGGACAGGGACACAAATATATGGTGATAGAGAGAGAACTGACTCTGGGTGATGAACACATAATGCAACACATAGAAAATGTATAATTGTACACCTGGGACCTATGTAATTTTTATTAATCAATGTCACCCCAATAAATTTAACAATAAAGAAATAGAAAAAAAAATATAAAAAAAAAGAAAAACTAGCAATAGACAGAAAATCCCAGGACACAACAAAGAAGGAGAGTCTTGTTATCACAAAGGCAACATGGGCAAGCCACGGGCTGTTTGCTGAAGGAGTCCTCAGCACAGGCAAGTCCAGCATGCATCGCAAAGGCAGTCACCTACTTGCTGTCCTGGTCCATTGACAGTCCAGATCCTTGCTCAACTAGTTTGGTGAGGTTCACTATTTCCTCTTTCAGGGCAAGAATTGTCTCCTTCGCCTTCTGCTCTTTATCGTAGGCTGAGTCCACCATCTTCCAGGCCTTTTCAATTTCCTAGCGGGGTAGACCACAGGTTATCAGTGAGAAACACCAAAATAGGTTCCAGATGCAAGATAATCTGAGCAAGAGAATAATAAAACCCCTGCAGTATAGTAGTCATTTTTGGGGAAAGAAGAGGATATATTATACATTGTGCATTAATTTTATATTTACTTACTAAATTGTTCAGCATGAATACATCAATACTGAACAGCAGTTTTAAGTGGGGTATGGAAAGGACATATTTTTCTTGAGTAGATGTATGTGGCTGCAAGGCTTACACACTGCAAGGGCTGCTACAACTAGGAGGATACTTCAAGTAAAAAATGTTAAGCTAGGTTTACAAAATTAAAAATGAAAGCTTATGTGCTTTCTAAGACCGGATTTTTTTTTAATAAACTTGATCCTATAAAGAATGATTTTGGATCCAAGCCCTAAATTTGAAGATCTTGATAGATTCCAAATAAAAAGTATATTTTTCCAAGTGAGCTCCTGGATGGCAGTGTGAGCTTTAGAACAATTCAAAGCAAAGTGGTCTGTGCTATCACCTAATTGTACACAACGGCCCTGGCAATTTTCATTTCCAGAAACTCAAGCCCAGGCCTTCTCATCAGATGCTTATAGGGGAAAAACAAAACCCACCGCAGGCAATGGAAACAATGACTCACGCAGTTCTGCCTTCCTTACTGTTACGAAATGTGATGTGGACTATGAACATAAACACTTAAAAGTGAACAACAGCCATTCAAATAAATGAACAAAGCACAGTAAAGGCTGCCTTGGTTCTGAGTGTTACCCTGCCACTTCATTTTCTTGCAAAGTTTCATCCAGTGGAATATGAGTCCTTCATACAGGTGAGAACCTCTTAGCTGAAGATGAAAATAGTCCCCTTTCAGGATGACAAGGAATAAAGTGAGTGGTAGAGAGTATTTAATTAAATAAATCCATGGTGTTACAATAGAGGTGACTCTTAGGTAACCACAACACATTGTTTAGTGATACCAGAACAAAATGTCAGTTTATGAGATATATTTTTCTGCAGCAACCATTTATACTATTTGCAGCAAAACAAATGGGGGATATTTAAATGAAAATATGATTATACAAAGGCTTGCCTAATTGACATCATCAATTAGATTTTAATCAATTCATGACTTCCATTTCCAGTTTTTAAATTTCAAATAAAAGGTGGAGTTTTTTCCCTCATCATAAAATGAATTAAAGCCTTCTTATGTTGGTTTTTCAGAAAAGAGAAGAAAATGACAATAGGAAGAAAATAACACTTCAAAAAAAGTTATTTCTAAGAAAACATCATATTTTGCACTGCTCTTGGAAATTCTTTTGAATTGGCTAATGTTTAATTGCATGATATCGAGGTAATTATCTTGAAATTTTGTGAATTATTTCTCATCACTAGGCTTTTAATTATAAATCAAAATGTCTTAACCTCATCACTCTGAAATCAACAGGGAACATTTATGTTTTACCTTCAAAATAAAGCAATATACTTGAAGGATAGAAAAATAAAGCGTGAAAACAGTGCCATACTTCCTCAGTACCACCACCCACTGCCCACCACCCACTGCCCCCCACCCACCCCCAGACTGAATCCCTCTTCTCCCATTCTGAGGAACTGGGAGCATCAAAGAGAAGCAAAGGGATGCTAGAAAGAAATATAGTGAATATTCCCAAGGTAATCTCTTTAACAAGTTATCATCATGAGATATTTGATTACTACTCATCACGTATCAAACAAGGTACTGAGATTCCTGATATTGCACTTTCTTATCTCTAATTATTTTTGTTAACTCAGTATTTCCTAGAACCCAAGCCAGTAAGTTCCTCCATTATTTTCTGGATAGTGAAATTCACCCAGGCTAATTATTTTCTTTGCAAATGAACATTAGGCTTAGTGAATATATAAATCATGTCAATTTTTACTTATTACTCATTTACTACCAGCCCAGAGCTGCCAATATAATGAAAGGATAATGTTTTCAATGTAACAGGCATTTATGGCAGCTTTCCATTGGTTTCATTTCTAGAACACTCACCTTCTTCAGGGATGCAATGGTGGTCTGATCATCCTGAGAGAGCTTCAGGGCAGTGGCGACCTTTGCCGAGTTAACCACAATCTCTGCATTTAGCTCTCTGCATTTGGCCATCAGACGCTTTTCATTGTCATAAGACTTTTTCATGACAGCATGAAGCTTCTCATATTCAATCCTAAATCTCTCCAGACTTTTGTCTCCTGAAAGTTCATTGAGGACCTCTGTAAAGTCCCTTTCTATTTCCTCAAATGCAGTTTCTTCCAGCAATGGTTTTTCTCCCTTTTCCTGTGCACGAGAGGAGGGATGGGAATGAGCACTGCAACATTCAACTGTTACCATGCAGGAGTTATTGTCAATATCCATGAACCAAACACCTTCACACAATCAAAATAAAAGCTGGTGACAAGCAGAAAATTTAAGACTATACGATGGTAGGATGTTCATCCCCTGATGCATACACATACATATAAAATATTTCCTACCACATGGTTTTGTTATAGATTAGAGTAAATGGAGATAATTCAGGTTGAACACTTCGCCAAGTACCTGGCGGACAGTAGGTGCTCAATAAATATTGAGATAGCTGTTATGATTATTTCAAGCCCTGATCTCTTTTCATTTCATCCTACTTCTTACTGCCCTGAGATTGCAGAGGGAATCCATGGCATGTTGAGGTCAGACTTAGGGCAATCTTGGTATAGATACCATGAAATAACACATACTCACAGTGAAACCCATCTGAAATATGGACTAGTCTCCTAAAAAGATACTCCATCTTTTTTATCTCTTAAGAAAATTAGGCTAGGTCACCTCCACAAGTATATTGACATGCCGCTGTACAAGGCTTCTTCCACATTTGCTTTCCATGATTAGCTGAACAATGAATTATTTAAAAATATAAGCCCAAAAAATAAATTTAAAAAATGAAAACATTAAGGGTTAAAGGAAAGAGGAATTATTTAAATATAACTGGAAAATGTTCTTCCATGGACAAAAATAAAACTTTTCAAGTTTCCTTAATAAAAGAAAAATATAAGCCCAAACATACAAATGTAATTCAAGCAAGTCGGCTTGGATGAGAACCAAGGAGTTAGATATATAGGAGTTCTTATTTCCCTAGTGTATGGGTTTAATTGCATCCCCCCAGAAAATTATGTTGAAGCTCTAACCCCCAGTACTCATGAATGTGACCTTATTTCAAAATAAAGCCATATATAATTAGTTAAGTGGAGGTCATATTAGAGTAGGGTATGCCCTAATCCAATATTACTGGTATCATTAAAAAAAGGGGGTAGGAGCTATAACTATGTGTGGTGATGGCTATTAACTGAACTTGTTGTAATCATTTTGCAGTATATGCATATAGCAAATCATTATAGTGTACATCTAAAACTAATACAATGTTGCATGTCAATTATATTTCAATAAAAAGCAGTGGGGGAATTTGGACAGAGAGAGACACATACATACAGCGGAAAACGCCACGTGAAGACAGAGTTAGAGATTCAACTGATGCAGCTGCAAGCCGAGGAAAGCTAAAGATTGCGGGCTACCAGCAGAAGCTAGGGAGACGCAAGGAAGAATTTTACACAGAGTCCCAGAGGGCATCTGGCCCTGCCAACAACTTGATCTCAGATCTCTAGCCTGTGAGACAATAAATGTCTGCTGTTTGAAGCAACCCAGTGTGTGGTATTATGGCCGCCCTACCAAATGAATACACCTACTCCTTTTAGATGAAGCACAATAATAAAAAATAATGTATATGGTTAATATATTTATTTATTCAGGAAATATTCATTGAACATCTGCTATACATAAGTTGGAATGATGGAGCTGTAGGAGATAGCAAGATAAGGAATAAACAACCCTCCCACAGGAAATTTATATATGAATAGTTGATGAGGTATGTTTTCAGATAATACAAGTACAGAATTTGGTATCTGCCATAAAATGGAATCAAAATTCTACAAGGACCTATACGAAGACAGAATTACTCCCAGCAGCAAGAATTAAAGCAAATTTCATAAAGGAAATGGCATTTGAGCAGGCCCAAAAGAGAGAGTAGAATTTTCACAGGTGGGTATGGAGAGAAAGGATATTCCTGGCAGATGGCAAAGCATGAGCAAAGGCTCAGGGCCAAGCAAGTGTCTAGGATTTGAGATTGGTTAAGAAGCATAAGTTGGCTAAAATATAAGAAGCAAGACAGGGAAAAGGAAGGAGAAGACTAAACAAGGAGATATGGGCGACTGTGGAGACTGTGAATGGCGTACTAAGGAATATGGAGTGAATTATTTTTCTAGGCCACCAAAAAACCACTCAAGACTCTTGAGCAAAGAGCTGATAAGGTTTGAAAGATCTCTTTTGTTTTGCAACACTATGCTTTGATAGTCGACGCTAAAAAGGGGTTTGGCATCAAAGCTCTATTGCCAATCAAAGAAATCAACTGAGATGATCTTTAATTCCAATAATAAAGCAAAATCACCCTAAAGATTTTGGGCAAGTAAGCTAGCTTCCCTTCTGCTTTGACAAGCCTGTCTTGCCCAACATGGAGAAAGTCTACCTATTTTTGGTTTTCAAAAACATTTGTACTATTGATTAAATTTCTGAAGATGACATGCAAGCAAAACAGAGTCCTCATCTTAAAGTAGATGTCAAGTCTTAAGCATAGCTATAACATTTCACATAACAATGTTTGTGCTAATGTTAAAACTCAATAGAAGTTTTCTTCCTAACTAAAAGCAGATTATTGCAAAGATCACAATATAGCAATTCCACAAAGGAGGAAAAATCACATTAAGAAAATATGGAACTGCTGTTGCTGTGTGCTTTCCCCTTGCTGATGCTAAACATAAGCACACAGAAAAATATATCACAGCAATGTTCTCGGTTCCATCCCTGTAAATGGTATTAATGTCAACACTTGATCACAGCCTACTGATTTGTTGGCAGACCAGGTTTTCCCTGTACACCTGGCACTTAGCACAGGAATGGAAAAATATCAGAGAAAGAAAAGTTTTAAAGGAAGGTTTACAAACAAAAGACATTTATTCATATTGCTATTTAAAAATACACTGCTACTAAAAGGAAATAAAAAATAATCTCTTAGCTGTGACCAGTGACCAGTTGGTATCCACGCTGTCATGGCATACAATTGTATCTATTTCAGAAGCATGGTTTCAACATGAACTGATCAGTGAGGAACTGTGATGCTCCTTCACTCCACACCTCCCTATTGAGTGTTTCCCGTCTGCCAGGCACTATTCTAGGGGCTGGAAAACCAATTAGTGGGGAGAAGGAAAAGGAGAAAAGGAGAAGAGAGCTACAGTGAAAAATGAAGCCAGAGTGGAAATGAAGACTTACGAAAGCAGAAGTGAGAAAAAGTTAGCTGAGATCAAGTGAGAAGAAAACTAGAAAGAATTAAATAAATAAATAATAAAAAAAGAAAAATGGAAGGAATAAAGGAAGATAATGAAAGAGATGGGAGACTAGGAAATAATTATTTCATAGCTCTGGAATCTGGGGCTTAAGTATGGAAAATGAAGAAGAATGAAATAAACTAACATGACTAGTAGAGGAGAGTAAGAGAAAACACTCACAAGCAAACAAGGGGAGGGGGGGAAGGAAAACTAGAAGGAACAAAGGAGGAAATGGGAAGAAAAGAGAGAGAGCGAGCGTGGGTGCTGGGGAAAAGCAACGTGGCCCCAGCAGTGTGAATGTAAGAGAGTCAACAGTGATCGTACTCAGGGAGTGAGGAAGACAGAGGTATGAAAGGGACTGCATGATAAGGAGAGGGAGCTGTTGGCCAGGGGACGATGACGTTTAGAAGGGGAGACAAGATATAGAAGGGGTGGAGGGATGAGAATGGTGTAGAAGAGACAAGAGAAGCAACTGGAATGGGGTGGGGGCATGATGGTGGTGACAGGAGCTGCAACCAGGGCTGGCCTCATGGGTGTGTGACTTAGGCAGTTGCTCAGGGCCCTTGTTCAGACAGGCCCCATCCCCCAGTCATTTTAGTGCTCTGCTGTCTCATCTTGAAATTTTTAACACCGGACTCTGAATTTTCATTTTTTCATTGTGCCCCGCAAACTTTGTAGCTGATCCTAAATGGGACTGACCATGTGATGCATGAAACAGGGGAATGTGCTGATGGAGCCAAGTTATAGATGAGGACGCTGATGGACAAACATGGGGTCTTTAAAAGAATGAAGAAATGACCCCTTACCAGTGAGGCTGAAGATGGGGTGTACTGCAATGTAGGGGAGGAACGGAGGATACAAGATCTTAACACAGTGGTCAGTGATACCACAGGGCCGTGGAGATGGTGAAGAGCTTAGTGAAGAGGTGTCATAGAAGGTGATGAGTTGATAGGGAATCATGGTGTGACAGGTGGACAAGGGTCAGTGAATAGGGGTGAGAGGGGTGTCTATGAAGCCTTCTTGTACACACACACACACACACACACACACACCCCAGTCAGTGAGACATCAATGTGTCTATGTGCATCTCTCTTGTGGTATCACCTTATGTCTCAAAATCTGGGGATGGGTACCTGTCATGAATTTACTACCCCGCTTAGCACAGCACCAATTTAATACTGGGGGTGAGGGGTATCCACCCAATTGAAGGAGGGACAGGAGGTAATGGGGCCACACACCAGAGCAAACCGGGACGGGGGGTGGGGCGGGTAAGGCTGCGGGTGGAACAAAATGTGATGGAGAAAATATTGAAATCAGAGGATAACTCCATAAGAGAGGGATAAGGGGAGGGGTAGAGCGAGAAGCGACAGAGAGAGGCGCGTTGACTCCTGACCTCGGCCATCTTGACGCTCTGAGGGAAGCCTCAGAGGCTGCTGTGGAGATTGCAGAAATCGGGCCCGAGTCTGAGGAAGGGGCTGTGCACTGCCCCCAGCGTCCAAAACGGTACCACGTTATTTCTATTCCCCGCCGGGGGCCGAGACCCGGCACTCAGCGCGTCCTCCCGTCGCCTGGCAACCGCCACGCCCTCTGGGGGCGCTGGAGGATGTTCGAAAAGGGAGGAGCCCCTGAGGCCCTCACCCGGGCGTCGGACCTCCGAGAAATATGCAAATATCCCGAATGGGGCGGGGCCACGGAGATGAGGGGGCGGGGCCACGGAGATGAGGGGGCCGTGCTTCTGAGAGCCTGGGAGGAGTTCCAAGGCGAGCGCCGAAGTGAGAAACACCGAGGAGGAAAGAGACCGAATCGGAAGCGGCAACTGAGAGAGAGGTCTTGGAGGAGACCGGGGAGCTGGCAAAGAAGAGCCGAAGACCCACGCTTCCAAGGACATGTGGACCAGACGGTTCTGGATGAGGGAAGGGCCGGCAGCCCCTCTGCCCTCTGCCACAAAGCGACTCGGTCACGGAAACTAGAAATAATCTTAGTCCGAGTCACTGCATTCCTTATGAGGCATACCGTGTGCGAGACAGGGAGGACGAAGGTCGAGGAAACACAGGCCCTCCCTTCAGAGGGTTTGGTTACTGGCGGTGAGAAAGGTAGGGTGTAGAGCTCGAGGCACCTGGGAAAGCGTATTTGGAGCCACACCACGGAAATCCACCTAGCATCTGGGGTTCCCCTCTCAAGACCCTTTCCTCTCCCTCTCTCCCCTCCTCCCCCTTCACCTCCGCACTCTTTAGACTTCAGGTACAGTGAGGGGGAGTAATTAAACTCCATTGTAAAACATGCAAGACCCCTCTTGGTTTTTCTCCTTTATCCCGATCCCTGCTCCCACTCCTCATTCTCAGCCCCACTGGCAGTCATGCTTCTGTGCTTGGATATGTATTTTCCACGAATGTACGTCATTTTTATTAGTGAGGTTTTTTTCATGTTTAATAATGCTGTTGGACTTTAGGGATCATCTTATTTTCTACCTTTTCCACTCAGCACTCATTAGGACCTACCTCTGTTTCAATTGGTATTGGAATCCCAGATCATTGCTTCCGATTGCTCATGCTATCCTGCATTGGATAGCCACACATTTTATTTCTGTTCCCCAAGTGATGGGAACCAAGGCTGCCTCCACATCTCCAATCCCACAGTCAGTGCAGCGGTGATCATCTGGTCCTTTATGGGCCTGTGTGCAAATTCCTCTGAAAAAACATGCCTAAGAGTGAGAGTGTTAAAGCCATAGGGGGTGCCCAGGCATTGCATTCAGTTATGCAACTTGTCCTACACAAAGACACCCATCCAGGAGCCAGTGGGGGTTGGAAAAGAGTCCCTACTCTCTTCCCTATTCAATGTGCCCTAATGGAAGAACATAGTTTTTCTTTCCACAAAAGCTCTGTTACCTAGTCAAGACATGAGCCTAGAAGGCTGTTACCGTAATAGACCCGTGTGTATTTAGGAACAAAGATGTTGAAAATTTTGCTATCCAGAGGTTATGCCTTTTACAATTCCTCTGCCCAGCGGTGGACTCTATTTTCCAAGTGCACAAAGGCGCCCAGTAGACTGGTGGAAGCCCTGGGTACTCAACTTCACCAAGTACTGCTAGATCATACACCAGAATTGCTGCCCTACACTGAACTCCAGTGCACAGTATAAGGGCTTCCTTCCTTGCAAGCATGTGGTGGTTTATTTATTTATAAACAGTCATATAGCATATTTACTAAGTGTCAGATACTATTCTAAGTGCCTTACAAATACTGACTCATCTAATTAGCCAATTTTTAAGTTTCTGTCAATATCATCGAATAGTGTCAGTACATTTTTGTATTAATTTGCACTTCTCTCACTACTAGTGAAATTGAGCATTTCTGAATACATTCATAAGCCACTTGGGATCCTCTTTTGTGAAATGTCTATAACCTTTGCCTATTTTTCTCTTGGTCTTTTTCTTTAGGTCTTTGTAAAGTCTGGACATTAACCTGCTTTCAAAGGACATTGCCTGTAATGTCCTTTGTAGAACAATAATCCTTAATTTTCTAACCCTTCATCTTTTCTTTTTTTACTTTTTGTTTGCTTTTTCGTTATGATTTAAGAAGTCCTTCTCAACCCCAAGGTTATAAAGGTATTCTCTGTCATTTTCTTTTACTAGCTTTAGAGTTTTACTTTTCACATTGAGTTCTATAATCCATCTGGAGTTCACCTTTGTATATGGTGTAAGCATTTAACTTTATTTTTCTCAATGGAGAAAATTCCATTGGCTATTCATGAACCTTTATTATCCCATATAATTTGCAGGGTATTTTTCAAGTCCCTCATGAGAAAATGTAATTGTAACTTCATTGAATTTATGAATTAATTTGGGGGAAATTAACATTTGTAAAATGGTATCTCATTCATGAAATGAGACTGTATATCTGGTGGACAAATAGGACAAAGTATGACTCAGGCATAATGTGCATGGAGGTGGTAAGAGAGGTAGCAGCTGAAGCTGAAAAAGCAGTCTGAAGCAAACTGTAAGCCAGGCTAATAGAAACGAGGTGGAGGTGGGGCAGGTATCTGCGTGATACCTGCTGCAGTGATATATTTACAGGAAACCTGACTACACAGTGGGACCACCAGCTGTGGGATCACCATGATCTAGAGACACTCCATAACATTCCTGAAGGTACATAACATCAGAGAATGACCTAGAGGGCCGTGTCTTGTACTGGTGTCAATGGTGGGGCTTTGTGTCTTTTCGCTTCCTAGAAAACTTCTAAAAGACCATTGCACAAGCAGGTGGTTTGCCAAGGTGACAGTAATTCAATTCAGAAAATACTTTTTTAAGTACCCGCTACGTGGCAGGGACAAGGCTGGCAGGAACCATAGAGGTGACTAAGGTAGAGTCACTGCCCTTTGCATTGGGGAAAAGGAAGAAAGGAAAATCTACAATTAATTCTAATACAAAGTGGTGGTGACATTTAGAACATGCCTCGACAACAGAGAGCACTATGGGTGCTTAGGGACTCTAGACACTGATACTTGAGAGAATTACTTATGAGATAGGGAAAGAAAGACCAGAACATGGGAAATCAGTGAACAGGAAGCTGAAAGGAACGTGACATATTCGACTCACAGGAAAGAGATGCAGGTGGACATCAGCATGGGTGGATGAATGGATGAGTACATGGGTGATTGAACAAATTAATATATGCTAATGAAAGAAAATACTTTGTTTCTAATTTTTCAGGTTACTGAAGAATTTGCAGCACCCCACTGCCCTTTGTTGTTGTAAATACAAAGGAGCACTAGGTGGCAGCATACTATTAAAAGTCCTCACCTTTTAGCGCCTCCAGGAATACACGCCCACCAAAATTAGGTCAACCCCTAATTTAGACAAACAAAAGTGCTTCCCTCAATCTCATTTCTTATTGCACCCACTTAATTTATTTATTGAGCAGCTACTATATCCCCAGCCCCATGCTGCACACTGTGGAGGACGTAAAAGAGTTGAAAAGATCGCCTCCCTAAAGGAGGATAAGGAGAAGCAAAACATGCATGCCACCCCTCCCATACACCTTTTCATGTGTTCTACTTCTTGAGCAATCTCACAATGGTAATTAATTATGTATTCATGGAAATGGTTGTGTAATATCTGACTTCTCTACCAGGCTGTCAAACAAAAAGAGGACAAGGATCACATATGTCTTGTTCAGCCCTTGTCTCCACTGGTATTATGGGCTGAACTGTGTCCCCATACAATTCATATGTTGAATCTCAAACCCCTGGTACCTCAGAACATGACTGTATTTGGAGGTAGGGCACTTAAGGAGGTGATTAAGTTAAAATGAGACCATTGGGTGGGTTCTAATCCAATCTGACTGGTGTCCTTATAAGAAGAGGAAATTTGGACACGCAAAGAGACACCAGGGATGCCCACACACACAGGAAAGACACAACGAGAAGGAGGCCATCTGCAAGCCAGGCAGAGGCCACAGGAGAAGCCAAACGCTCCAACATCTTGATCGTCAACTTCCAGGCTCCAGATCTGTGAGCAAATACGTTTCTGTCGTTTAAGCTGCCCAGTCTGCGACACTATCACAGTAGCCCCAGCAGACTAATATAAATGACCATTACTGCTCTCGGTATGTTACTATTAAGTGAGTAATTACTGAATGAGTTCTAAAATAAGGAAGATCAGTGAAGGCTGGTATTATCAGGGAAAGGTATATGATAGACATGACTCTTAAACTTGACTTTAAATGATACATATGAATTATAGACATGGAAGAAAATAGAAGGAATTCTAAGGAAGAGAAACACTGGACAGATACCAAGACAAGAATGCAAAACGTCTGTGACAGGGCGGGTGGTGTCCCTAGCAGGGGGCCAATCAACAGTAACATTGGTAAGAGGGCGTGGGTGAATAATGGAGCTTTGGAAGAAGTGCAGAGAAGTGGCTGCAAACTCAAAGACCAGAGACAGCCATAGACACACCCATTCCCTCTACAGGTAACTTGAATATGTGATCACAAGCTGTAACACCTCTGCAAAGACCCCTGTTTAAACCTGGATGTTAATGCCTCCTGCAGCAGCCTGCTAGGACATCTAAGCTGTGGTGCTGTGACTGAGCAATAAGAACAGCATTCTGTACACAGTGCTCACCTCTTCAGCAGCACCCAGGGAGGATATAAAGTGAAACTCCAGAAAAGCAGAAAGAAACACTGATCTGAGCCCAACGTGGAAATCCCCAGGCCACAGTACAAAGCAACTGTGCCCTAAAAGGAACCGACTCCTCTCATGAATCAGAGAGGCCCTAAAAGTAATGGGGTGAGGGGAGTCTACACAGCCTACAATCCTCTAGTAAGACTAGTAAGGATATTGTTACTCATAAGACTAGGAACTTCCATCCAGAAATATGTTTCTCCCGGAAGCCAAAATGTTCTAGATGACCATACCTGCTCCCCGGGGCCACAGCTAGGAGGATCAGGGGTGGAGACCTAATCCACATAAGACCAATTCCATTTCTCCTGGGGATTTATAGTCGGGACCAAGAATTGCAAGCCACTTGGTGCTGGGACCTGGAAGTGAATATGGGAAACTGGGGAAAGGCAGAGAAAGGCTGACTGCACTGAGGGAGGAATAAAGCAAATGAACAAAGCGGGGGAACCCACAGGTGCGAGCGAGAAAGGGAGAGATGAGGGACCGGGGTTCCCTTGATTGTTGGTGCCCCTTCAGATTCTGTTTACAGTCCCTGAGGAGGCCCAGCAACACCTGCTCTCTTAGGTTTTTGCTAGATACTGTGCATCCTCCTAACCACATAACCTTATTTGTTTAATCAAGATGAAGTGAGTTCCCATTGTTTATACCTGCCCCCACTACAAACAAACAAACAAACAAAGCCCTGACCAATACATATCCTATTTGTACAGGCACTCGTGTGATACCTCTGGCTTTAGTATCCACAAAAGCTACAACCTGCATTTGGGGCCCCAAACAACATGGTAAAAACTGCGTGGGTCATCACATCTAGCATTTTTCCTCCAGGCCGTCAGGCCGTCAGGAAGATTAAAAGCCCACGTGTTGCAGAAAATTGTTACCATTTATCAGCTGACCTCATGCTCACCTTAGATGACAGAGCACAGCCCCGGCTGGCTCATGCTTTCCAAAGCTGTTCGGACCATATTTTATTCCTGTAATCGGCTCCATTTCCAGCCTGCTGCAGAGTTAACAGAAACTTTGCGGAGCATTTGACATCGGTTCCCAAAGGGTCTTCGCACAAACTCCCCTCCTGATTCCAGAGGAGGCGACGAAGCTCAGGCAGATTTATGAGGAAGACTGAAAGGTCAGACACAGGAGGAAGCAGCTGGCAAACTGCCCCCGCAGGGGATCATTTTTACCGGAAGGAGGTGACAGTCACAACCACCCAAACATCTTACCTGCCTGGAACTTCGTTGGTTTAGCAGCAACTGCACTTCCCCAGCCAGATTACTTTGGAATATGACTAGGGTTTCAGGCCAGCTCATTCAGCTGGTGCTGCTTGCCCGAGAGGTCAAGGTCGCCATTTGATGTTCTACCTAAAACTCGTGGGCACTTATACAAACCAACTAGGTAACCAGACTGGTTAAATGAATGGCTCCACACAACCCATTTCCACGATGAATAAATAAATATACAAATAAATAAATAAATGGAATACATGAGGGAATAAGTAAATAAATGGACATAAATCAAAGCACAAACCATTTGGATGGTAGGTCAATGCTCTTATTTCCACTCTCCCCGGAAAATGCCATATTTTCAAATATCTCTAAACTTTAAATACGCTGGTCCCTTGTCTGAAATATCCTGTCTCTTTTGTCCAGTGACTTTTTCAAGACTCAACTCAGTGTCACCTCCTCCAGGAAGTCTTCCCTGGCTAGGCACTCCTCTTCTGTGCTGCTAGAAACCTGAGTGTCCCTCTGTCAACACAGTGTACTGTAATCATGTGTATTTCTATGGCTTCCCCACAAGATTGGAAAGACCAATCTTTTCTTTAATATATCTATGATGTTATTACATAAGAAACACTCAAAATAGAAAGTTTGAGGAAGGAAGGAAGGAGGAAGGAAGGGAGGGAGGGAGAGAGAGAGGGAAGAAGGAAGAAAGAATTAACTTTTACACTCAGACACACCAATTACTCCTCAGAGTGATTAGTGACTAAGAGGGGGTAAAAGCTATTGGAACACAGACACTTCAGATCCTAAGGTAGTTAAACAAAACCATCTCCAAGTACAAATCACATCTCCAAACAGAAGTATTATGAATTAAAATTACATGTATATGTCTCTTCGCATCCTGACACAAGTAGCCAAGAACAAAGTCTTTTCCCCCCCATAGGGCCCGATGCACAGTAGGTACTTGATAAAAGCTGATGCCCTGCTTCTCCTGGCAACAAAGATAGGCATCTATGAAATGAAGCTCTACAGACTCTCTTTCTTACCCTGTAGATCGGTTGTTTTCTTTCCAGTATCTGCTGGCAGATCTACTGAATAATTTCAGCAGCAGAAAATGCCTGTGGAGCATCTACTGTGAACAGGTGTTCTCCAAGGCACCTCAAGAGAAGCAAAAAGCCTGGATCAACCCCAACCCACACCCCGACCCCTAGGGAGCTGGAAACCCAATTTATGCGAAGCAGGGTCATTCAAACCTCCAGGACAGCAGAGACCAGCTAATATACACTGTATTTTAGAATCTAACACCACAGTTTGCAAACTTTTTCTGTAAAGAACCAGGATAAGAAATATTTTGGGCTTCACAAGCCATATGGTCTCTAAGGTTACAGCATGATTAATTTGTTTGAAAGCCCCAGTATATCATCTTTCGACATTATCAATAGAAAGAGCAATAAATACCTTCTGACCAGAAATAAGCTTGATAGAAATTATCTGACAGTTTTTCACACTAGAAACAATGGATGTGGGTGGAAATTGAACACATATAAATTGCTAACAGGTTTTTTGTTTTTGTTTTTTTGTCTTTTTGCCTTTTTTTTTGTATGTGGGTAGCTCTCTAGATGGGAGTCGAACCCAGGCCGCAGCACTGATAGCACCGGAGCCTTAAGCCACTGCACCACCAGAGAACTCCCCAACAGTTTTCATAACAGAGATGTGAGCTAGAAGGGTGGTTTAAAGAAGCATTTTTTCCAAACTGTGAATTGTGACTCATTAGTAAATTGCAACCTGCATTTTTTTTTTTCAAAAAAGGGTAAGACATGGAAATAGAAAAAAGAAGAGGGAACACACCAGGGTATATCACAAATAGTAAGCATAAGGATTGTCTTTTAAAAAAATGTCTTTCAATTACAACACACTTGTGTGTATAAGTATATTGGGTTCTGAGATAAAATGTATTTTCAAAATAGTTTGAAAGACATTCTAATGATTGTAATCTCATTCTTGTGGAAATTCATCATAGTTGTACATTTGGAGGAGATTTACTTTGAACAAAAAGATACAGAGTTGTAGTTCAGGGCAAGATTCTGGAGCCAAAGTTTCTGGTTCAAATCCTAACTCTGCCACCTGTTAGCTGTCTGACCTTGGACAAGTTACTTAGCCTCTCTGGGCCTCAATTCTTCATCTGGTAAATGGGAATGCTAATGATACCTACTGTATGGGGTTACTATGAGAATGAAATGAGTCGTTATTTGTAGAGTTCTTAGAGTAATACCTAGCACATAGTATTGTTTTAGCTATTATTATGCTATCTCCGAGCAAAAATGTGACCTTGAGTATGTGACCTAAAAATTTCTCTGGGCTTCATTTTTGTTGGTAAGTAATCTCTAAAGGCCATTCCTAGAAGAGATGGAGTGTTTCCCAGAACAGACCTGGATGAAGGAAATAGCCAAACGCAAATCATCCATCCTGTTCAACTGACACTTTTGAGGTCTCAGCCAAGCAGCTTATTCCAATGAAACATCCTGTAAGCCAACTTGTCATTATCTCTCAAAACTGCATGCAAAGGTGAATTTAGCATGGTGACAGACTGACTAAATCAAGGAAAATGGTCTTTTTTTCCATCCATCAGATGCTTAATGACTAGCATTGGTTTCCTGTCTCTCCCATTGCCATGTATTTTATTCCATATACTGGGATGACCACAGCTAGGGGTGAACAGGAAATCTGTCCCCATGTTTGTTTTTTGGTTTTTATTGCCAGTGTTCCTGACTGTGAAGTATTAGGGTGAGGCTGCCCCACAGTTGGTCCAGTATTTGTCACAAGTCAACTTTCATGGTGGGATTTGAAGCCACACCTAGCACCTCAGAGCACAAAAAAATTCCACTTATACACACACACACACACACACACACGTACACACACATAAGTCAACAGAAAAATAGGTGAAATTATAACTGACTATCCACAAATAGGAAAGTAAAAATGACCAGTAATAATGTTCCATTCCATTCAGCCTCACTTAGAATTAAAGAAATGCAAACCAAGACATTAAGATATCTTTTTTTCATCTGTAAAAAAAGCAAACTCATTAAAGTTAGGAAATATAGCCAGTGCTAAAAAAGATCCAGGAAAACAGGCATTCTCCGTTTATTGGTGAGTCCAAATTGTTGAAACATCTTTGGATGACAATTTTATAATACATATCAAAGCATGTGTACATAACCTTTGACCAGCTCCAATACTATCAAAGCATTCGGCCAAAGTAATCACCTATCTACAGACTTAAAAGTAAAGCCCTGTTAGTTTAAGTCTTTTGTAGTCTTAGACAAATAAAAAAGTTATACTAGGTATATTCTTTTATTTACAACTAAACACATTCCTAATTGACAAGTTAGAAAAAAAAAGCAAAAGAGGACATCTTTATCTTCCATTGACTTTAACATGAAGTTTTCTGTTCTGTCTCCATTAAATGTGATATTGGCTTTGGGATTGAACTTCATCTTTCACTTTCATCATGCTACAAAGCGTTTATTTATATTTGGATGCTGAATTTCATCTAATAGCTTTTCAGCATCTAAGGTGATGGTCTTTCAGTTTTTCTTTTTTTGATCTATTCATGATATAATATTCTTTTGATATGCTGCTGGAATTCTGTGTTCTTATTTTATTTAGGATTTCTAAAACAGTATTTATAAATAACATTAGTTTGTTACTTATATTTTCCCATTTTTAATGAGTTATTTTTATTGGAATTTTGGCTGACACATTATTACTGCCTTAATGAAAAAAGAATTCCAATCATTGAGGTTTTTTTTAATGTAAATGACTAAACTTTTTATTTCTATAATGCTGCATTTGTACTTTTTCAAATTTGCCTGTTCTTTTTTTCATAGTGTTATGTTCTATTGTTTTGACTCTGTAATTATTAAACGTAACTATTTTATAGTCTCTTCCAAATTGTTCTGTCGCCTCAAGTGCTTAAGGGATTAATTCTTCTCCTTATTGATCTAATCCCTCATGTGATCCATTTCCTATTTTGGTTTATAATTTCTTATTATAAACTCATTTTCAATGGGAGTTGTTTAAATAAACAGCTGGGTTTTGCATTTGCTTCTGCCAGTACCAAGGGGATTCAGCACCATGGAACCAGCCTTTGTATTGTTCGCTGACTTCAGATTCCCTCCCCAAGTGGGTAGTGTAAATTGAACCTCACAGCCATGCATGCCATAGTTAGGCCAGTGGTTTCAGTTTCTACAGCAGACGTTTTTTAATTCGTCCAGAGCCCCAGACAAACCACAACTTCCTTGGGGTGGCCCTGGACCAGTGGGAGGATTTGTTTTCCCCATCCTCCAGGCACTAAGAGCCTTTCCAGTGTCCCGCTTTAAGCAGGGGTCTCAAGCCCAGATCTCTACCTTTCTAGAACCCAAGGCCTGCTTGGGTGGTTACTTACCTCCAATCCTTAGCCATTTGGGCTTAGAATCATGTCAAATACCCCTATGTGCTCAGAGTTCCCTCTTCCTGTCTCATACCTAGAGATCCCCACCTTCTTTCTTTCAATTGTTTATATATTTTTTAAATTTAATTATTTATTTATTTATTTATTTATGCCCTGGCATTTCTGTTTTTGAAGCAGATGTAAACCTGACTTCTTGGCCTCTCATGTTTCTAGAGGTTGAATTTTTTGTCCTTTCTTTTAAAAACCCTTTCTAGAGTAAGCACAAAGTAGTTTGTACTACTACATGGGGCAGGGGGTGGCGGGGAGAGGGTGTCTAACTCTGGCATAGGTGTTCAAGGAAGACTTCCTGGAAGAGAAAGCCCCTAATCTGAGACATAAAAACTAAGCAGGCAAAAAAAAAAAAAAAGTATGTGCGTTGAGGGTGACAGGTTAGAGGAAGGGGTGGAGTGAAGGTTGCAAGTAGAAGATGGAGCACATGTAAATCGCCAAGGGCGGGTGGGGAACAAACTGCAGATCACATTCTGAAAAGCAGATTCCAAGAATTGCAAGGAGTTTGGTGGAACATGAACTGAGATATGAGGCTGGTGAGATAAGCAAAGGCCAGCTCATGCAAGGCCATGTGCCGGATTAGGACAATGGACCGTATGCTAAGAGCTGAGGGAAGCTGATAAAGGTGACCACCGGGTAACAGAGAGTGAACTCATCAGGTTTAAAAGAAAAACAAACCTAATAAATGTTCCTTATATAAATAAAATACACATAGCCAGTCAGAGACTGCAGAAACTACTTTGCATACAGGATGACAATCTGAGAGGGCATCCAAGCACTATCCTTGGCATTAGCAGGACTACAAGGGAGCGTCATGGCGCTCAGTCCACTGTCCCCTCCTTCCAGGAATTTCCCTCACCTGCTTTGGGGATGAGTACCCCACTTACCCAACTTGCAGACATTTTGTAAATACACAGCTCTTTCAAGAACGTTTCCTCATATCTCCCCGCCCTCCCCCAAACTCTGCCACAACTGTGCTTGATGTAAGGAAGGAGCTGTGAGCAGCAGCAGCGGCTTGAAAACAAAAGTAACCTGGGCCAAGGGCCAGGGGGCCTATTTTTAGAACTTTTCCTCATCGCCTGTTTATCTTTCAGACTCAGCCTAATGTCTTCCAGGCGAGTGTTAACGTTATTGGCTGGCTTGAGGAGCAATGGTGATAATCACTGGGACAATGTGTTCTCATAATTTCCCCAAAGTGCCCTCACTAGCGTTTGACTCCCTCAAAGCAACTTGATGTAAGATTTATTAAGACCCTCCCGGCCACTTCTACTGGCTGTGGAATCTCGGCGGTTCACAAAGAGAAGATAACAGGTTATGGATTTCATAACCCGTTAAGTAGGACCAACGTGCTGCCGCTGCTGTCCTGCAGGTTTCAACTCCCTCCGGTCTAAAGTAGGGGTCTGACAACTGTAAACAAGTTTTGGAAACTAAAGCGCCCTCTACAGATAAAAGCATTTAAGTCATCATTTTCCTTTGTGCCTTGTCACTCAGGCAGAAAAGCAAGGATGCACTCATTTATCATAAAATTTGGTGAGTTGTTTTACCATTCAAGCCGCAAAAGAGAAAAGGGACGGCGTTGTGTCTCGATTTGTATTTCTCTCCCCGGGACAAAAAAAGAGGTGGCCCCAGGGATCCGCGGCTTGTAAAACGCGCCGCGGAAAACGCACGGTAGATTAGCAGTGCCTTAACCCCTTCCATCCCGCCGGCCTAGACCAACTTTTAAGGGCGTCCACCTCGACGCCCTGTCCCTTCGCCGCCCTTTACTCCAGTGGCCAGATCCCGTCTCTCCCGTTTGTCCTTCAATTCCGCTGCACCCTCTTGGAGTTCTCTGGGGCGAGGGGCGGTCAATGGGCAGACCTCCGCGACAGGCCCGGTCCCCCTAACTTGCACAGTCTTCCTTAAGGAGCTTCGGCGGCAGAGAGTAGAGGCGGGTGTTTTGTTCTTATAAGGAGGAAAACTTTGTGTGACATCCAGGAAATGAGTAACTCCGCTGCTCTTTAGAGCCCGGCAGATGGAAGCCAGAAGGTGGGAGCCTGCCAGGGTATCACCTCCCCAGACCCTCTGATTGTCCGGCCGTACGCTCCACTGCATCCGCCGCCAGTGGGTCGGTCCAGGGCCTGAGGACCCGCCAGTGCAGCCTGGGCCCGCGCGGTCCTCCCCGCGACGGGGAGCGGGAACGAAGGCTACACGTAAGTTCAGGCCAGCAGCCGCGAGGCTCTGCGTCCTCCTTGTGGGCTGGAAGAAGGGCGCGATGGGGATGGATGATGAGGCGTAGCTGCACGCGGGGTGGTGTCTTCAGGCGGGGACGCAGGGACTGCATGGGGACACGGGCGCCTGCTCGGCCCCCCAGTTCGGGAGTGACTGGAGACCCCCGTACAACGCTCGTGCCTAGGCGGGGAGCACTGTGGTCTGCCGTGCACGCTTCCTTCTCGCGCGGCGCGAGGTCCCGCGCGCCACTCTCCTCTCCAGCCCTCGGCGGGCAGCTCCTCCTCCGGGCTCCCAAAGCAGGACCACGTCTTTGTTCCTACTGCCCCTACGATCCATTACTTTTGACTGCTGGGGCAGAAAGACAGGCCAGCACCTCCACCCCCCCACCCCACCCCAACCCCTGCCTGCTCCCTTCCCACCTTCCTTACTCCCCTGGAAGGAGAGAAAGCAGGAGTGGAGTTTGTTTTTTCTCGGTTTAAGGTAGTGAAGCTATTAATATGAGGTTGCTGGGGCGGATGAAGACCCCACTGCTTCCTCTTTCTAGACTGTTAGTGGAGGAGATCCCACGCTGTGCAGAATTTTCTCTCGGGGCTGCAACTATTCTCTGCTACCTGACCTCTAGCTCCATCCCAACCCCTTCCCATGTGTCCACCTTTCTGACTGCTGGCTGAAGGCACTCAAGCCCCAGGGCCGGGCTTCCCATCCAAAATGCTCCTCTTAAAAAATACAAAATGCTGCTGCCCAGGAAGAGGAAATATTTTGCTGAACCTCTCTGAAACCAGCTTTGCTTTTTGCCCCTCCACCTAGTGTAAGAAGCTCCCCACCCACCACCTTCAAAACTAGAAGAGCAATGGACACTGGCAGATGCTGGCCTCTGGTCTTTTGGATCAAAATCAGTTTCAGAGTTGTATTCTACTTTCTCGTTCCACTTTTGGATTTGACCCAGGTCTCTTCCATTGTACAGACCAGTTCCACCTTGGAAAGACTGTCAGGTAAAGCTAGTCTTTGCCCCATGCAGTCTCAGGTCCAGATTAGCTGGGAAAATGACAGGGCACAGAGAAGTATAATTCCTGCCATTCACCGTTGTTGATAATGAGGTAATAGGCTGTGTGCTCAGAGTCCTTGCAGCCTAAGAGCCTAAGTGACTTTCATTATTTGCTAATTCCCTGTGTCTGCTGCTGCTCCAGGCCATTCTGGAGCATATTTCCCACTTGTGGGTAACCGTGAAGTGGTCATACTGACTCTCCTCTCCCTGGGTGGATGGAAAGGCTTTGGTTCCATGCCATCCTCTAGCTCCACAATTGTCAAAGATGCAGCAATTTCAAGCTTTTTAGGAGGCAAGGATCTGAACTTTTAACCCAATGCCATCATCCCAGAACTTGTCACCTTACCAGGGACAGTCTCTGAGCTCCTGCAGCACCCATGAAGGAAACAGAGAAGAGAGTGTAGGAGTGAACTTTTAATCTGAAGGCAAGTTCAGGGAGGCACTTCTGAGTAGAGGCTTCTGGCAAAATTGCCCACCTGAGAAGGTATTGTCTGGGAGGAACCTAGTTTGCTTTTCCCCCCTCTTGGACCCCCTGGAAGAGAATGTGGGGGAGCCCAGGAAGAGTAGAGTTGGGCTGCTGGAGTACAGAGCTGTGGCCATTAGGAATCTTAAGCATTGTCACAAGAGAAGGTGACTTGCTCTGTCTGGCCTCAGAGACTCACAGAAGCAGGGAGATGGATCTTACTCAGAAGTAAGAAGGAACTTGCCAACAAGGAGATAATGCACTCAATAGGTAATGCACTGTCCATCACACGACAGAGACAGAAAGCCATCAACGTGACAAAGCAGAGGGTCCCTTAAGACTGACTCTGGGGCTGATAGACCCCTCAGTGGAGGTAAAGTAGTAGGGCAGCCCGTGAGGCTTTTGGGGAAGACTTTAACCAAGAAGTGTGCTGGGTGAGGGGCAAGTGTTCCACATGTGCTGGTGAGCTGAGAAACAGGACTTTGTTATGGCCTAGACCAGTCCATCCCGGACCCCCTCTAATCCAGTCTGGCTGGGAAGGACATAACTGTAAGAATGCCTAACCTCCAGGGCTAGCTTACTTCATCCTTTGTGTGAATGAGAACAAGGTGCTCTCTCTAGGCAAGAAGCAGGCACCTTGGTACCATTTAGAAGATGGGGTCTCATTTGGGTGGACCCGGTCAAGACACATAACTGGGCAAGCAGCATGTGAACTGGAGCCATCCTCACCACCCCCCAGCTGAGTGTTTTTGAGCAGTGCTCCACCTTTATAACCATACACAGCAGCCCTGATAACCACCCATTTCTGAGGATTTAACACTTGACAGGCTTTTTATTTTTTTCAAAGCCACTTTGCCTATATTCACTCAATCTTCATGGTAGCCCTACGATGTAGGTATTACTATCCCCATTTTATAGATGAGGAAACTAAGGTACAGTAAAGTGTTCAGGAGCCCAAAAGTTACTGTATTTTGCAGTGTATAATGTGCACTTTTTCGCCCAGTTTTGTGAGGGGAAAATAAGGATGGGCATTATACATGGGTAGTACTAATTCTGTATCTATGTAAATGTTTTTAATTCTTTCATTTATGTTTATGAATTAAAAATGTCACTCTAGAAATTGATAACAATATCCATACGCAAAATAATACACTGGAATATAATTGGGGTTTTTTAATGTAAAAAAATTTTATACATAAAATTTCTTGTACCTTGTATCTATGCTTGTGTTTTGTAATTATTTGTTACATAAAATTTCTTGTACCATAGTATGTTTAGAAAATGCTAAAATTCCTAAAAGTACCTAAATATAAACAAATAAAAATGTGAATTCAAAGATTAAAACAAAAGATTTTTCCCTCTGAAAGTTTGCCCAAAAATGTGGATGTGCGTTATACACAGCAAAGTATGGTTAAGTCCCAATCACTGAACAGTCCCAGGGCAAGAAGCAGGTTCCACCTAAAAGGCTAGTTTGCTTGGGAGCCCTCATGGGAAAGAGGGAAGAGCAGTTGCCTTTTTCTTTCTTTGTCAAAGCAAGAAATACTTGCTCTCAGCTCAGACAGAAGAAAAATGGAAAACCCATCTGGCAGCAGAGAGGCCTGAAAGAGGCAAGCCCCGCCTTGAAGGCTGGTGGGAGGCCTGGCCCAAGCAGGCCATGACTCTCCTTCCCAATAGCTGGGTGGTGTGAAGTGGCAAATCCAGCTTGGGGCCTGGCATGTGGGTGATGAGTAAGTGCCACTTGGGTGTGGTGCAGAGGGAAAAGTCCCTGGCCTAGGCAGAGAACTCCCCCAGGAACAGGACAAAGTCTTATGTGTCCAAACATGCTGTCCTGACATGTCCCACCGCCCAGTCCCCATCCCTGCCCACATCCTGTTCACCTGCGAGCACCCTTCCCAAGCTCTTCACATGTCCACCTTTATGATCACTTACCTTTCACATTACACATTTCAGTTAACTGGACCAGAGCATGTTACTTTGTACACACAGTGTTTTTAACAGACCAGGCTTCTCAGCCAAGGAGGAATTCACAATGTCTTGATGTCTCCTAGGAAGGGCTGGCTGGTGCCCAGCAGGTTTCTCATAAGGGTGGTGTTGGCCTGGATCATGTCACCTGTCCCAGGGTCTGGCTCTCAGTTGTCCCTACTCACAAACCCTATCTCCACATTTTTCAGAACAGTTGGGACTTGGGCTATTGAGTCACCTTGAGAAAATTCCCAGAAATAGGTGTACAAGTTGGAATGCTAGTTTATTCATTTGCAAGGAGACTTAGTAAGGCACACTGAATGTATCTGTTCCTTGTGTCCTCAGCCACCCACATGGGAAACCAAAGCCAAAGAGGAAGATTGGGCTCGGCAAAGCTGGAGTTGGAGCAGGGTGGGGGAGCGGGAGCGGGGCGCTGTCAGGGGAGTGATGTCCAACAGCACAGGGCTCTGTTCACCTCTGTGGCCCCCTTACCAAGGGAGAAATACCGTATTTTGCCATGTACAATGCCCACTTTTTTGCCCAAATTCGTTAGGGAAAAGTAAGGGTGCGCATTATACATGGGTGGTGCTAATTCTATATCTTATGCTCATGAGTTAAAAATGTAACTCTAGAAATCAATAACAATATCCACACACAAAATAATATCCTGGAATATGATAATTGGGGTTTTTAATATAAATAAAAGCTTTATACATAAAATTTCTTGTACCTTGTATCTGTTTTGGTGTTCCGTAATTATTTTACATGAAATTTCTTGTACTATAGCATGTTAAAAAATAAGTGCTAAAATTCCTTTTTAACATAAAAAACAAGTACTTAAATATCAAATAAAATTTTGAATTAAAAAATTAGAACTAAGGATCTTTTTCCCTGAAAGTTTGGGCCAAAAACATGGGTGTGCATTATACATGGGAGCGCATTATACACATCAAATTGTGGCACCTGCCAGGTAGACCCGTACTCCAGTTAGCCTGGCCGTGTTCATTTCCTTGACCAGTGCCTTAAGGTCAGTGTTTACCTGGTAGGATTTCCCCCTTTCCTCTTTCATAATTTAGTGACTTTTGTTTATTTTGTTTAGTGCATTATAAGCTTTAGCCCTCAGCTACATAGAGTTGCATTTGTATAAGTTAAATAACTACTATACAGTTTCAAGTTTTGTAGTTCAGACCACAGGGGTAAATGCTATATGCAAATCAAGAGGATGGTCAGGTGGCCTGGATGGGTCCATAGGAAGCGCAGCACAGAGCAAAGAAACCTGGTCCCTAATCTGAATGACCACTTGGGGAAGTGGCAAGGCCACTACTGGCCACTTAATTCAGCCCCTGTGTGAACATGGGGTCAGGCAGTCCTTAGGCAGTGCTTGCTTTGGCTACTTCAGCTCTTTGGGTTTAAAGGGCTCTCCCTGGTCTCTGCAGTCTCCAGGTGTCCCAGAGCCAAGGAGGTGCAACCATGTGGGCTTTGGGGGAAAGGTAGACTTGGATTGAATCCTGGGTCCACTGCTCAATAGTTGGATGTCCTTTGTATAAGTGCCTTGACTTTTCTAAGCCTCAGTTTTGTCATCAGTAAAATGGCAATGGCCCCTCATAGGTCCTGTGTAGAAAGTGCTGAGCACAGTGCCTGGCATTGACCAGCATTCTGGCTAATATGAGCAGCTCTTAAGGTGGTTGAGAAGCTACATTCTCTGCCAAATTGGGACCCTAGCTTCCCCATTAGTGCCACGGCTCCCTCCTCTGAGGTCTGGGCAAGGGCAAGGTCGCAGGCACCCACACTGTTCCAGATGGTGAGAAGGAGCTCATCAGAGCCCTTGCAGGTGGTTTGTTAGAGCTGAGGACAAAGCTGCCCATCTTGACCTTGCAGCCCACTCTAAGAGAGGGAGGGAAAGTCAGGTTTGAGGCTTGGCCTGTCCCAGGCACCCAGTGGAGAGAAAAGGATTGAGGAGAGTATCTAGGAGCAGAAGAGGACCATTTGGGAATGCCCAGGAAGTCAGTAAGATCCTCCTCAGCAGTTTGGGACCTGTGATGTTTTCCCATAGAAAGCGCATCCCCCTCTGTTGGTGTGGCCCACCCCCGTGACATCAGCAGAATAGAAGCACCCTGGAGGTGACATTACTGTTGCCCAAGGCAACACCTCTACCTTAAGGTAGACAAGGAAGATCAAGAACCACCCCAACTGTAAGACAGATGTTTAAGGGAAGGAGCACAGAAGAGGTAACATCCACAGGTGTGTGTCTCAGGGGATGGGCAGCGGGGAGAGGGAGGGGCTGCAGGCCCCAGGTCTGGGCTGTGAGCCCATTAGGGGTGAGTCTTCTAGCCTCAGGTTTGGCCTGAGGAAAAAGGGCACAGTGCTGACAGCCCAGTCTTGTTTTGATCTCTGAACTGCGACTAGAAGCCAGAAGGATGAATCCTTACAGGGGCTTCTGGCTGCTTCCATAACTCTGGGCCTCCCTTCTACAGCCCAAATCTGTGAAAGGGGAGAAAAGGAGGAGCGGGCTAGAGCAGAAATGGGGAGATCAGAAATGTGGCTCTCTCTGCTTCACCCTCACCTGCAAAAGAAAGTGAGAAACAAGGATGCCAGGTGTCCTTACTGGGGGCGGGGGCGGCAGGGTGCCCAAGAGAGAAACTTCATTCTCTGACTGGGTGAATATTTATTTTGCACTTACATAGGCAAGGTGCTATGCCAGGGATTTAGTGGCCACTTGAAGCTATGTGATCAAAAGCACACAGAAGGAATGTCTGGAATCCATTGCCCCAGGAGTTAGGACCAGCTGGAAATAGAAGAAAGGTCTCACTGGTCACCTCTCACCCAACACTAGCATTCCCCATGGAATTCCTGATGGTCCAGTTAAACCTGTGACGTCTCTTCCTCCCCAGTAGTACATGCAGGAATTTGGAGGTATCTGAGATACCTGAGACTTTGGGAGTCGTGTTGGAAAGGACAACTAAGAGTGTCTTCTATGTCCTTGCCAATGGGAAACCCTGGGGACAGCAGTGTTTATAAGACTGAACTCACTTGGCAAGTCGGATGCTTTTAACTTGACGACCTATGGCTTCGGCCGGGTCTTAGAAGCGATGTGTTCTGTTCTTAAGATAGAAATTCCTAAGCAAGGAATTTGTCAAATGCCAAACAACAAGTAAAAGAATCAGGAAGTAAAGAACTTCTTGCCCTGAAGAAAGGTGGAAAAGTGGATGTCATGGTAGCTCTCCCTCTAAAGAGGTTTCAGACCGGAATATCCTTGTCTTTCAACTTGAAGGTATCTGATTAAAGTTTTTGCTTTGTGCAACTGGCCACAACGTGACTCTCAACATGGCTTCCCTGACATCCATCCAGCGTATCTCTGGCTAAAGTAATTGCCCTAATTTTTGTATGAATATAGCATTTTCAGGGTTATAAATGAAAATTAGAGTATTGTTATCAAAGAATATTATTTGCAAATTGTGCTTCTATTTACAAATCAATTTGTTCATAAAAGTAGAATAGCCTTTAAAAACAAAAAGGCTATTCATTGAGCACCTACTCTGAGCCAGGGGCTTTGCATATATTTATTTCTCTTCCTTAGAGCAGCCCCTTGAGGTAGGTATTATTCCAATTTTATAGGTGCAAAAACAGATTCAGAGAGGCCAAACAACTTGCCCAGAGTTGCAAAGCTGAAAACAGCAGAGGCAGGACTCAAAGCTCCGATCTGTGCCTCCCAGAGCTTTAGACTCTTTGTGTCACCCCCAGGCCTCTGCTGGACATCCTGGCCCAGGGAATGTGAAGGTAGCATACAGAACCCCACAAAGTCTAAGCATCAGAGGTGAGAAGAGAGCAGGCAGACCACCAACTCCGCGTTCCCTCCTGCTGCGATGCTCTGTGTGATATTAGCTAATAGAACTCAGTTTTCCTGTCTGTTTAATAGGGACAGTGGCAGTCAGTATCAGATAATGTTCAGAGCACCTTGAGATCCCCAGATGCCAGTCCCTAGAAAAAAATGCAAAGCCCACCGTTTTCAAATGACTTACTTCCAGGTGAGTAACACAGCAAGACACTTGATGCCTAGGAGGAGGGGCGCAGCTTTGAAGCTCTTCTGGGTTCCTCTGTTCTCCCTCCAGGTCATCCCTGCAACAGGTACAGGACAGCCTCCTACCAGCCTGGATCAAACCGCAGGGAGGGCGTTGTCATAATTCTGGCCCTGCTTGTTGGTACAAAACCACGTGCTCATAACAAACTGTTCTCCTGGGAGCGTGTTTCCATAAATAGCCGTCTTAGTAGCAGACAGGGGACCCGCCTGTAGTTCATGAAAGGGTCCTTTGTTTGCTGAGACTTTGTTCCAGAGTCTCTGAGGAGGCTGGACCACAACGTGCTTGGGCTGGAGGGGCTGGAGGAAGAGGGTGGGGGATGTCTGGCACCCCTGGATGCTGCCCTGGAGCACCCCCAGTGCATCCATGCCACTTCTGCCCTGTTGCCTCACCCCAGGACACACTGCCCAGTGTCAGAGAGCCCTCACTCCCTGCTCCTAACTCACTGCAGGGAAGGCATCCCTGTCGTTTGGGCAGAAAAGCTATCTCGTATTCCAGGTCACACTCTCAGAATCTCTTCATTGAATGTAACATCCTGCTTCATGCCCAGATTTCACCTAGACTGTCACCTGCCTTTCCCTAAACAGTATGGGGAGGAAGCCCATAAGTACATGTCTAATGTTTCCCAGCACCCAGGTCAATGAGCAGCATCATGGAAAGACTGAAGACTTGAGAGACAGACAGACAGTCCTGGGTTCGAATCCTGTCTCTGAGATGCTGCGTGAGAGGCCTCACTTCTCTGTGTCTGAGCTTCCTTAGCTATGAAATGGGGAGTGTGCCTCCTTCAAAGGTTTATTGAGATGTAGTTGTAGGTCATCACCATTGTTTTGTGTTGTGTAAGCCACGGGGAGTGTAAATCTGTAGTCATAGATGGTTCTGGGGTCATTTTGCTAACTGCTCCTGGCCTCCCCCTCTAGGCACCTGCTTTCCCAGGAGGAGGGGAACTGGTTTGCTCTGGTTGGTGTGGCCTGGCTCTGTTCAACCCAGGTCCCTATGGCAGAGAACACAACCATAGGCCCTTTGGCAAGCTCTGATGTTCGTTACAACTGGCTTGGCCTCCCCTTTGCCTTTGTGCCTCTCTCTGTTCCCCTTTATTAAGATGAAAGGGGGTTTAGACCTTTGCAGGCACAGAGCATGTGTGTGTGTGTGTGCGTGCATGCGTGCATGCAGGAGGACCACAGCGCTTCCCTTCCTTCCCACCCCTCTCCCCAGCCCAGCTGGGGCCCAAGCCACAGGGGACCAGGGTGGGGGAACAGCCCAGGGTTTCACTGTGTGGGGGCCAGCATCTCTCTAATCCAGGACAGGATGTGAGTAAGAGGTGTTGAGGTGGGGAGGGGAGGGGGACTGGCTTTTCTGTAGCCATGGAAAAACCCTGAGGGCCTTCATCCCTGTTGTCTTTCTGAGCTGGTCTTTGTTCACATCCAGGAATAGGAAGGTGGCTGCTGGGCCCCCCCACAGTCTGCCTAATCCCATCCCTCCAAGGTCTGTGAGAGGGGGCAGCCTGTGAGAGGGGGGCAGCTGGTATCCAGGGGAGGGCTTTGTGTTCCCCTTGTATTTACTCTCTGGTTCCAGCTCCACCCTGCAGGGCTTCTCCCCATCAGCCCAGCCCGAGGTTGAGCCTGCTTTCTGTCCCTGCCTCACAGCGACGACGTGTGCTGGCGCTGAGCACTTGCTGCTCTGCTTGAAGGTGGGGGTGCAGAGAACACAGGATAGAGGGACAAGGGGACAAGTTTGGGGAACCCTGGCATGCCTGCCCTGATGGGTGTTAATGTTGCCTTCTTTAACATGCAGGCACTCTTGTGAGTGAGACAGGGCCCCACAGACAGAAGGAAATTGTGAGAAATACAAACCGAGGTCAAGCCAGCATCTGACAGCATGTGTGGGCTGCTTCACCATGGGAAATGGTTAGCACGGTGTTCTATTGTCAGCACGCCCCTGTGATTTCAGGTCTAGAAACCCAAGGTGGGAATTCTGGGGCCTGTCAGTACACACTCGCTGTAGGAAATGCATCCTTCCTAGGAATGGACAGGTCTGAAGCAGGCTTCCTTTTGACAGTGGGTGTGTCCGGCATGCAGGGTGTGAGCATGCTGGTGGGTGCCCAGAGTCACATGTGCCCTCAGTGCTACGAGCAGGCAGACTTGCATTTGGTCTCTGCCAGGCACTCTGGGGAATGACCAAACAAACAAGCCCTGCCCAGCCCAGCCCGAGGTTGAGACCAGAACTCAACAGTGCACTCTGGTCTGAGGGCAGGATGGGGTCACTGGGGAGCTGGTGGGGTCTGGAGCCACAGGCCAGGCCTGGCTTCCAGCTCTTCTGCTCACATCCTGCTTGTGTAGTCTTGAGCGATTGCTGCACCTCTCAGAGCCTTGGGCTCCTGCCTGGGAAATAGGGCTGCTACACAGGTACGAGAGCTAACTCAGGACGAATCACCATTGGCACAAGGTGTGCTCAGAGGGGCTTCACAAATACCATTATCATTGTCATGGATAAGGTGCCCCCATGTGTAATGCACTCCCATGTATAATGCACACCCAGGTTTTTGGCCCAAACTTTCAGGGAAAAAAAATTTTTCATATGATTTTTTTATGCAAATTTTTATTTGTTAATATTTAGGTACTTGTTTTTTGCATTATAAAGGAATTTCAGCATTTGGTTTTTAACATATCACAGTCCAAGACTTTTTATGTAATAAGTAATTACAAAACACCAGAACAGATACAAGGTACAAGAAATTTATGTATAAATTTTTTTATATAAAAAAACTATTATTGTATTCAAGGGTATTATTTTGTGTAAGGATATCATTACTGAGTTCTAGAGTTACACTTCTAACTCATAAGCATAAATTTAAAAATTAAGAACATTGATGAGTATATAGATATGGAATTAGTACTACCCATGTATAATGTGCATCCTTACTTTTCCCTCACAAAGTTGGGCAAAAAAAGTGCACATCAGACACTGCCAAATGTGGCATTCCCTCTCTCTCCCCTGTTCTCGCCCTTTCCAGAAAGGATTTGTCTCAGGAGTTGGGGGTGGGGGCAGATCAGGAAGACTTTTGGAGCCGCTTCTGAGATGGGTTTGCTGGGAGGACTGTTGGGTGGGCTTTTGGCTGCAGATGCGAGGTGTGGACATGGTGCAGGGCACAGGGGATATGTAGGAGGCGTCCCAGGGACACCTGAACACTTGAAGTAGCCTGGGCAGGGTAGAAGGGAGCCAAGGCTGGTTGGGGCCAGGCCATAAACGTGAGGCTTAAAGCTCAGTCCTGTATGGCATGGAAACAGGAAACCCTCTCATTGGAGAAGGGAGACCTCCAGAGCCAGGGAGGCTGGCTACCTGGGGTGGCTGGGATTGGAGACAGCTCAGAGGAACTGATTTCAAAGGTCCACCTAGGCCGGGACAGGGAGCCCCATCACTGTGGAGTCCCCAGGCTTTGGTGCAGAGCAAAGGCTAAGGCACAGAGGGCTGGGACATCAGAGATGCCAGCAGAGGGCCTGGGTGGGGAGAGTGCGCTGTGCTCTGAGGTGCAATAGTCTCAGGGAGCTGCCATAACAAAATACCACAAACTGGGTGGTGTGAAACACCACAGATGTTTTCTCTCAGAGTTCTGGAAGCTGTAAGTCTGGATCAAGGCACCTGCAGGGCCACACCCCCTTAAAATGCTCCCAGAAAGACAGACTCCTTCCTTGTCTTCTTCAGCTTCTGGTGGCCCCATGCCTTCCTGGGCTGTGGCAGCGTCACTCCAACCTCTGCCTTCTCTTGGTCTGTTTTCTTTTTTTCTGTCATTTTATCAGGATACTTGTCCTTGGATTACTCTCCGGATAATCCAGAATGATCTCAGCTCGAGATCCTTATTTAATTACACCTGTGAAGACCTTTCTTCCAGAGAAAGTCACATTCACAAGGACCTGGTATTAGCACATAGGTTTAGCTTTTTGAGGACCACCATTCAACCTACTATGGTGACTACTGGATTCGAGGTGACCTGAGGAGAAAGGAGGGTGTGGGTAAAGGAGCCCCTTCCTTGTCCCTGGGACCTGCAGATCTCTTTGTCATCCCTTATCCTCTTCCTCCTTTACAACCCAGCCTATTCAGTCTGTCTGTCTGTCTGTCTGTCTGTCCCAGGATGCCGTGATTTTCCATGATGTCCTGTGGGTCAGGGTCTCTGATGTGAGGAGTCAGGCAGCATGGCTGGATGGAAGGACACCATGTCCTTCCTGGGAGATTGATGGCTTCCCTGCCTTCCATATCTGCTAGAACAGGAAGGATGTGAGCTCTCCCACCCACGTTGGCAGAGTCTAGGGCCACTGTCCTTCCTGTGCCTGAGCTGGCCGGCCACATGACCCCAGTCCAGAGGATGGGCTTGGCATCCTGGGAACTTTTTGGAAACCCCTCCCTCTTCTGAGAATGGGCCTTGAGGAAACTTAATGCTTTGGCAGGTGTGACTGGGTCCCCTCTGTGAGTAGGCCAGGGTGGCCAGGTGCTGCCACAGCAGAGCTCACCTTTGAGAAGGCTGCTCCCCTCACAGTGTATACTTTCCCACGGGCTCATCAGTAGGTCCCCCTCAACTGGCATGGGGGAAGGAGTCTCTTCTCTCTATTCGCTCATTTCTGTCCTGCTCCCCTACCCTCACCAGGCCCAGTCTTGAACCCTAGGTAGGCTGAACAGACATACCATTTCAAATGTATGTGTGGTCAACCTAGTCTCATTGGGCTGAATTCAAGGTGTGAGTAGGCTGAACATACGTATTGTTTGAAACAAGACAGTACCATTGTTTTCTGTCCCATTTAAAACGGTACATCTGGTCAACCTACCCCTGGATCCTCCTGAGCCTGGGTCTCTGCTCAGTCTGTCTCAGGAGCTGGGGGTGGGAAGGGATCAGGAAGGATCTCCCCTGAGTTCAGAAGGGTCAGTAGAGCTCTGGTTTTCAGGTCCTGGGGACCACAGACCTTAGTCTGTAATACCGAGTGCATACCCATTAAGCCATAGGGTCTCCTTTATCTTTTAATCCCTGGGGAGGCCCTGGGGCAGACATCTGTGTAAGCCCTGAGCCGCAGGCCTGGCACACAGTCAGCTTCTGGGGCCAACTGGGAGACAGTGAAAGGAGCCCAGTGGCCAGGAGGGTGGCAGGTCCGAGGAGGCTGGGCCTGGCTGGAGACAGAGACTAAGGCTGTGCCCAGTGGGGGAGGTAGAAAGTGATGGGGTGGGGGATGCAAAGATGCTGAAAAGAGGAGGTGCCGGGGACCCCGAACTGCACCCTTTCTACCCACTTTCTCAATTGTTTTCTGTTGGGCCTCTTCCTTCCTCTTTCCTTACTTCCTTTTTTGCCTGCTCCTGAGGTTTGCCAGGACCCAGCCCCCACCCCCAATACTGCTCAGCCCCCCTCTCACCCCCTACAGATCCCCTCCCCCCCACAGATCCCCTCTCCATCCCTATTTGGGGGTACAGGTGATAAAAGACCTCAGCCAGAGATGCCCCAGTGGTCATTCTATGGCCTTGCCCCTTGCTGAGCCCGCCCAGCAAGGTCTTTCTCCTTTCCCCCAGGGGCCCCCATTCTAGAAGGGTGGGAGCCAGTCATGTTGAGCAGCAGTGGATTCAGAACTGCTCTTATCAAACCATCTGTGCTGAGTCTGTCCCTCCTCTGGTCCTGAGTGAGGTGAAGAGGACGGAGATTGTGGAGATGTGTCACGCTCACAGGCAACCATCTCCTCCCAAATTTGTAATAGGTCAACTCCCACTGCCATGTTGGGCAACTATATTGATATTCTGAAAATTAAGTAACAAAACACATGCAGAGTGTTTAGCTTCCTAAATGTGGACAGTTAATGAAAACATCCCTTTCACTACTCTCCTGTCTATGCAAGAATCCCTGTGAGTCCACAGGGTGGGACCACCTCTACCTATACTACACCCTATGCACCCAGTCAAATGCATCTCCTCTTTAGGCCACAGTTTGCTCATCTGTAAAATGGAATGTGGACTCATATAACTCTAAATTCTGACACTCTTAAATCTGTGCCTTTATTGCTCCCAAACAACTGTGCACCTCCATACCTGCGACTGCAAAATTTCAGCACAAGTCTAGACTCACAGGAGGGGTTCAGCCCAAACTTACCAACAGTGTGGGCTGCCCTTGGCTCCTTCTTTCTCGGAGGACCCAGAACCCAAGTAGTGAGAAAGGAACCCAGGTCACCCCTTGGGGCAAAAAGTGCCCTCCCCTGCCATCAGCCCACCTCCTTTATTCTATTTCGAAAGCACATCAGCTGCTCCTGTGGGCTCAGAGGGTGACACAGGGCTGCTTTTGCAGTTGTAATTAGCAGACCTAATTGCATCTGATGGGCTGGGCGTGGGGCAAAGCTGGGAGAACTCCAGGATCTGGATTGCAGAGACACTGAGGAACCTGCCCTCCTTTCCCAGAGGCCTGCCTGGCTTGGGCAGAGGTGAACTCAGTCATGAATGGGCTTCAGAGAACTACTGGCGGGCTCAGGAACACGCAGGTCTGGGATTGCTCCTGAAAATGTGCATGTCTAACCAGTTCCCAGGTAGTGCTTGGCCTGCTGTACTGGGAACCACATTTTGAGAGCCACTAGCCCAGGTGGACTGCTGGGCTACTGAGGAAGGGGTCCTGGGCACCCCTGCTGCTGAGGTGGCAGTTGTCCTGCCCTGGGTTGGGGTAGAAGGTATATTGATGAACACATCATGAGGTGGACACAGGCTTCAACTGCTTCTGGTTTGTTGTAGGAATTCTGTCTGGAAGGAAGTGGGGAGATGGAGGTGGAGCCCAGGGATGGCACAGGCACATCTCCCCAGCAGGTGGGCACAGGGAAGGTCCACAGATGAGGAGTGGCCCCCAATGAACAGAAATGAAATTCTGTCCCTCAGTCTTACCTAGCTAGTTGCTCACACTCTGTTTCTGCCCCACAGCTAATGAGCTGTGACGTACATGGTGTCTGTCTGCTTCCCCGCGTGGGTTGTGCTTTCACTGCTGAGGATCATGCTGCACTCATCTTTGTGGGCTCTGCAGCAGCCAGCCTGTTCCTTGCTTGCAAAAGGTGCTCTGTAAACATAGCACCATGGAGAGAACTTGGGCTTTGCAGGTGGAGGCAGACAGAACAGGCTACATCGTGTCCCCGCTGGGCTTTTTCTAGTTGTGTGGCTAGAAAATTGTCTCATCTCTTGGGCTTTGGTTAACTCATTTGTGAAATAGGGGTAACCCGCCACTTAGTCTTAGAAGGTTATAGGGATCATTGTGTACAGTCCCCAGCACATCCTACTGAGGGCGTGCATAGAAGTGTGTCCCTATTAGCTCGTAGTGGCAGTCACTGCATTAAGCTGGGGTGAAAGTACTGTAAGGCTCTGGGGGACACAGCAATGAGGGGCCCCAGGGAAAGGAGGAACCATCTTAGATCTCTCCCCTAGGGTCAGGCCAGGCTCAGAGTCATGATCTGAGAAAACCATTGGTTCTGCCCGACCACCTGCAGCTGTCTGCCCCAGCCCCTGCCGCCCTGTGACCCTGGCCCTTTGCCAGGCTAAGTTTAGCTGTGACCTGCATGGGCTGCCATGCTCTGTGGGCAGGGGCGGGGGTGGAGAGGAACTCAGCAGATTTCCTGCTGAGTTCCTGCAAGCAAATAGACACAGCCCTCACAGTGACCCAGGTTTATTCCCAAAGCCAACCCCACCAACTGGGTATCTCAGACCACGTGTGTGGGGCAGCCTCGTACAGGTAAGAGCTCTGGGCCAAGGCAGAGGCGGACATCCTTGAAACCAGGGGGTTGGTGCTTTGGGGAGGAATGAGAGATAGAAAGAAGCGGGGGGTGGGGGGGGGGGTTGGTTTTGTGAGAGGCTCCAAGCTACCTGTCCTGTCCCATGGTCTTCCAAAGTCTAACTGCCCAGATCCCCCCCACCCCCCACCCCCACGTGTTCTTCCGGCCCTGCGGCCCCCAGGGCAGTGTTCCCTAGAGCCTGGTTTGGGGACAGGAAGTAGTGGAGGCTTGAAACTCAGCCCCATCTAGTGGGCCCGGGGCAGGCACCTCCCGGGGCCGGCGCCATCCCTTAGGTTGCTGTAGGCAGAGCCTCGGTTAACAAGGAGCACAGTGACAGCTGGGATCCCATCTTCTCCCTGGGAAGGAGTTGTTGATGTTTTAAAAGAAGAGTGAGTCAGAGGGAACTCCACCTCCTTGAGGACCCAGGACTCAGAAGGCTTCTCCCTTTGCTGGAGGGCAGGGTGGACAGAATGGTGTGCCAAGGGGAGCATTTGTGCTTTCAAAGCTCTTTTGAGCGTGTGTTCCTCCATGCCCCTGGGGCTTGGGCAGGGCTGCTGTGCTCTGCAGGTGAGAGAACAGGCCTATGGAGGCTGAGGGGAAGGAGCTGGTATTGTAAGTGCCTACTCTTTGCCAGGCACTGTGCTAAGTACCTGAGACAGATTGTCTCACTTATTAACCCAGTCTCCCTAGGAAGGAGGGCCTGCCGTTAGCTCCATTTCATAGGTAAGGCAGTGGAGCCCCAGGGAGGCCAAGTGATCACCCAAGACCACTCAGCAAGGAGGAAAGCCAAGGTTCAAGTGCAGGCCTGCCTGCCTCTACAGCCTGGGCTCCTACCACCCTTTCCCTTGGGCTCCTGTCAAGTTTTGCTTATAGCCCTACTGTAATCACTGCTACTGTGGGCTGCCTGCTGCATGCCTGCATCCTCTGGGGTTCCTCTAGGGGCAGATGTATGGCCCACTCCATCCAGCACCCCTGCAGGCAGGTTCATCTGCTGTTCCCATCCCATCACAGCTACCCTTTTGTAAGAAAACTTGCTCAGGGGCAAGCATTTTGCTAAGTGCTTTATATGAAGAATCACCAAGCTTTATATTAGGTGTATATCCCATCTTGTACACTGAGGTTCTGAGAAGTTAAGTGATTTGTCCAAGATAACATACCTGGTAGGAGCATCTGCTGGGTGCTAACCCAGTCTGTCTCCTCTAAAGTGCATCCTGTTAGCTGCTCATACACAGAGTCGATCACTCCAGTTGGTCTGGAGCGTTGAGCTTTGCTTCCCCAGTACAAGGAGGCCCTTACAGCCCTGCATACCCCCACAGGCACAAGGATGGACACAGGGAGCCCTGGCAAAGCTGTTGCATAGAGAGGAGGACTTTCCAGTTGTTGGCACTGGTGCTCTCCAGTTGGTGGCATCCTACCTTGAGTTGGCATGGAAACTAACCTCCTGGGTTAGGAGTTGCCAAAGGCTGTCACTGTGATTTGTCAGGGCTTGCTGTGCCCAAAGGTGGCTGCCTATAGTATAGAGGCCCTAAAGGGCTTCCAGTGCCCAAATTATCTCACTAACTGGCTGCTGCCTGGTATTCTACTATTAGTACTCCTTTATCTTAAAACTGATTCACGTTAAGCAGCCAGCCTCGTGGCTTTGCCCTAGACCACCCCAGCAAAACTTTCTGTTGATGTCTCTCTAATACAGAAACCAGGGCTGATCTGCTTCTGCAATTACCAAGCAAGCTGCTCCTTGTCTTGGGGAGGGACAGCTGGCTAGCTGCCCCTTACTTTTTAACCACCCACCCGCTTCCAGTCTGACTTCCTCCACTTTCTCCTGTCATCAACTTCTTCCTCAAGTGGAAACACGTCAGTGCTTCAGAGCTCACCTCAGAGGCCTGACCATGTCTGCACACTGAAGTCTGCTCCCGCCGGGCCCCTCTCCCCACCAACTCGTTTGGTTCCTGCTGACACATCCAGTGTACAGGGTGGAGTTACACCTAGGTCACAGGCTTTGCCCAGGCATCGTGGCACTGCCAGGTAGAACCAGCAAAGGTGCCCTTACCTGGTGACAAATACTGCTCCTTGGCACCATTAGGGTAAGAACAAAAGCAGGTGATCTTCAGGGTGCAAATTCAAGATTAGGGAATAGGCTCAAGCGAACCAAAGAAGCTCCTATCAGCATGTGTTGGCATGCACCTGTGGGGGATGGGAAGTGGGGGTGGGGGAGCCCTCTGTATTCTCTTAAAAAACCAACCTTGTTTGGCCATTTGCTGTGCTAGCCAAGGTCTCAGGCAGGAAGAGGGCAGGGCCAGTGTAGAAAAGGCCCACTGTTACTTCCCAAGGTTCCTGCCTGGGACCAGAGAGGGGATAATGTCAGGCTTACCCTGAAGACAATGCTCCTCAGGCTTTAATGTAGATGTTATTACAATGCAGATTGTGGTTCAGCAGGTCTGGGGCAGGGCCAAGAGTCTGCAGTTGTTATGGACTCCCAGAAGGTAGGGCAGCTGCACAATCTGGATAGCACTGATTGCAAGGGGTTAGCCCATCCCCAAAAGTCCCTTGAGACCTAAAAATCCATTTATCCTGGAGAAATGGAATGAGGAGATTGTGGATTGGGTAGGGGGAGAACTATTAAGACATTAAGCAGCTCAACAGTGCAGGGGTTAGTGGGAGAGTCCAGGGAAGAAGTGGTGTGGAGGGAAGCTTGGTATGACTGTCAATCTCTCTGTCCCCAGGAAAGCTCCAGCCATGGCACTGGGGCTCTTCCGGGTGTGTCTGGTGGTGGTGACAGCCATCATTAACCATCCACTGCTGTTCCCGCGGGAGAACGCCACGGTCCCCGAGAACGAGGAGGAGATCATTCGCAAGATGCAGGCGCACCAGGAGAAGCTGCAGCTGGAGCAGCTGCGGCTGGAAGAGGAGGTGGCACGGCTGGCGGCCGAGAAGGACGCCCTGGCGCAGGAGGCAGAGGAGGGCCAGCAGCAGAACGAGAGCCGCACAGTCTGGGACCTATGGAGCACCCTGTGCATGATCCTCTTCCTGGTGATCGAGGTGTGGCGGCAGGACCACCAGGACGGGCCCTCGCCCGAGTGCCTGGGCGGGGACGAGGATGAGCTGCCCGGCCTGGAGGGCGCCCCACTGCGAGGCCTCACCCTGCCTGACAAGGCCACGCTGGACCACTTTTACGAGCGCTGCATCCGGGGGGCCACAGCCGACGCGGCCCGCACCCGGGAGTTCGTGGAAGGCTTTGTGGATGACTTGCTGGAAGCCCTGCGGAGTCTCTGCAACCGGGACACGGACATGGAGGTGGAGGACTTCATCGGCGTGGACAGCATGTACGAGAACTGGCAGGTGGACAAGCCGCTGCTGTGCCAGCTCTTTGTGCCCTTCATACCCCCCGAGCCCTACCACTTCCACCCGGAGCTCTGGTGCTCTGGCCACTCAGTGCCCTTAGATCGCCAGGGCTATGGCCAGATCAAGGTGGTCCGGGCTGATGAGGATACGCTGGGCTGTATCTGTGGCAAGACCAAGCTTGGGGAAGACATGCTGTGTCTCCTCCATGGCAAGAACAGCCTCCTGCGGCCTGGAAGTGAGGTTGAAGACCCACTGTGTGCCAAGGGTTCCCCATACCTGAACACGATGCAGGTCATGAAGTGGTTTCAGACAGCCCTCACCAAAGCCTGGCACTGCATCTCCCACAAGTACGAATTCGAGCTTGCCTTTGGCCAGCTGGACACCCCGGGATCCCTCAAGATCAAGTTTCGCTCAGGGAAATTCATGCCCTTCAACCTGATCCCTGTGATCCAGTGTGACAACTCAGACCTTTACTTTGTGTCCCACCTTCCCAGGGAGCCCTCCGGAGGAACCCCAGCATCCAGCACTGACTGGCTGTTGTCCTTTGCTGTCTATGAGCGACAGTTCCTCAGGACCACATCGAAGGCATTGCCTGAGGGTGCCTGCCACCTTACCTGCTTGCAGATTGCCTCCTTCCTGCTCTCCAAGCAGAGCCGCCTGACTGGCCCCAGCGGGCTGGGCAACTACCACCTGAAGACGGCCCTGCTGCACCTCCTGCTCGCCCGACGGGCTGCTGACTGGAAGGCCGGGCAGCTCAATGCTCGTCTGCACGAGCTGCTCCGCTTCCTGGAGAAGAGCTTGCTCGAGAAGAAGCTCCATCACTTCTTCATTGGCAACTGCAAGGTGCTCGAGACCATGGGCCTCCCTGAGGCCGTGCGAAGGGCCGAGCCTCTCAACCTCTTCCGGCCCTTCGTGCTGCAGCGAAGCCTCTACCGGAAGACCGTGGACTCCTTCTATGAGATGCTCAAGAATGCCCCCGCACTCATCAGCGAGTACTCCCTACATATCCCCTCAGACCATGCCAACCTGCCCCAAAAAGCTGTCATCCTATAGAGCAGCCAGGATCCCAAGGACCAAGATGCAGGGCATCCCACCTGTGTACCCCCTTGGGGACCTCAGCAGATCCTGTCCTGGGAAGATGTTAGGCTGTGTTGGGAGCCCTGGCTCATTGTGCCAGGGCCAGGCCCTGGAGTTGGAGGAAACAATTTCAAGCCAGGAGCTGCTTTGCTTTCATGCCATTGGGGCCTGTTGGTGAAGCTATTATCTGGGTTTGCAGCTTGCTTATGGATCATCATGAATGGCTGAGATGATGATAGACCACTCCATGGACACCGACTTAGAGATAATGCAACAATTTGAATGTAATGCTTTTTACATCCAGGTCCAGTCTTTACTTAAGTATCAACAGAGGATTGACAGGAATGCTGACAGGGATCCACGTTAAGACCCTGCACCCCTATTTCCGGTAACCCTCGGCCCCAGGTATCTGCAACCAAACCACTGATAGGCACAGATATGTGAATTCACAATCTTCCATCTACAGCCTGCACAGTAGGGGTCCCACTGTGGCTGCCATTTTTTATACTATTTGGAGAAAAGATCTAGTAGGGCCCCAAGTGGCAGAGGTCTCTGTCACACAGAAGTGGGTACTTGGTGGCAGAGAGAGGTTTAAGTTGGCCACGTTTTCAGCTGTGCATCTCATTCAGGGTGCACTCCCTTCGCCCTTCCCCATGCCCCACATGCTGTGTCCTGATCACTGTGGGCGCCACATGCCACGCCAGGTGCAAGCTCAGTTGCCCCTCACCCCTCCTTATCCTCTCCACAGCAGGTCTCTCTGACCATCAGTGTGGTAGGGTAGGGCAGATGTGGAAGGTTCAAGGCTGACAGAGAGAGGCACAGGGTGGGGTGAAGGAGAACCTGGCACCCAGGGTGCTGGGAGTTTGGCTTGCAGTGTGGCCTCTGATACCCAGTTCAGAGGAAGTTGCAGAGCTGAGAGACGAGTAGTGCCGTGGCCCTGAGACCTCCTCAGTGTCCCTGTCCTAAGACCAGGGCAGGCCCAAAAGCAAGAGCTTCCATGGAAAGCCAGCTCTCATCTGCAGACCCCGAGAACCCCTCAGCCGTTCCCTGCAGCAGGGCTCCCTCACCACACAGAACCCCCTTCCTGGGTGGTTCCTGCTGGCCACACAAATGACCAAGACCCAAAGTGCCAGCCTGACAGAGGCTCAGCAGGCTGGTCACGCACAGGGACAGTACCACAACAGTGCTATAGGTTGTGGTCACTTGGCCAGCACCAGAGCCTGCAGTCAGAGCTGGCCTGGCTCCAGGCCTGGTTCAGGAGGAGTGGGACACCACCCCTCCTCCACCTGTGGCTTCACTGGTCCTTTGGGATTTCTGCTTTTGGCACTGCCTCAGTAACCCTCACGGAGGGCCCAGGAGGAAGCGAGAATGGGCATGCCTTCACCAGCACCAGGGTTCTCCCTCCAGAGTGTGAGCTGGCTGTGCCTCCCAGATAGCACACCCAGGTCCACGGAGGTGTTAGGCTCACTGCGAACTGAAAAACAATCCTGTCCCTACCCCAGGAGTGCTCTCACCTGGTCTCAGAGTGTGTGAGAAGATGGACCATCTTCCTGGCCGGGTGAATCCAGGCAGGAGGCCTATGGAAAGCCTCCCAAGTGAGATGGACTGAGATGGAGCAGCACATGGGTCTGCCCTTTCCCAGACCCACAGCGTCCTACCCACATGGTCTCCAACAATAGCCCCCTTCTGCTGGGTCGCATTTCCTTATTTATTACTGCCTGTGCCTTTCCTTCCATCCCATCTCCTTGTGCTTAGAAGACACCCAGCAACCAAGAACCAGCCTCCAGAAGCCAAGACCAAGCCTGCCTCTCTCAGCTTCCCCTGTACTTCCAGGAGAAAGTTCATTAACAAAAATTCCTCTGGCCTCCTGTTCGCAGAGGCCAGAACTCAGCGGGGAAATGGAGATCTTTTATGCACCAAAACTGCTTATGAAGCAGAAAGCAACAGGACTCTTGGTGTTTTATCCTACCTTATTTATATTAAAGGAAGAATTAAATCATTGTAAGGACTAGAAACTGGTCATGGTGCTTGGTTTTCATTTCAGGAAATCTGTGAGGTTCCTGGGGCAGAGCTGGGGAGAGGGGTAGATTTCCTATGGATGAGCAGAAGCTGTCACTCCTTTTTATGCTTATACTTTCAGGAAACTTAAAAAAAAAAATGTCTAACTAGAATATTTAAATAGCCCATCTTTGAGGCGGCCTAGAGAGTTCCTGAAAGGGCCTTTGGAAGCCGGCTGTAAGGTGGAGTCCAGCATCTTGCCTGACAGCTCAGTGTGTGCAAAGAAATGTGGGAGATGGAAGTAATAGGAAGCTTTTGGTTTTCAAGAAAAGAGACGGTCTTTTAAATGTAAGAGTTTTAGTCCTTCAGGGCACTTAGGCCTTTCCACTAAGGACAACCCACCCTGTCTCCTGTCTCTGAGGAATTTCTTTTCCTTCCCAGGATGCTTGGATTTACCGAGCCTCTGCTCACTCGCCATGCGGAATGCTTCACAGGACATTTTGCCGGGCCCCTTGACAAGGCTGAAATGAGTAGTGTGGCCCAAGGCCAGGAGGTTGGGGAGGTCAGGGAGGGCCCTACATCCTCAGAAACCCCAGCCCCTCTCTCTGGCTTGCTAAAGCAGAGCCTGGGTTGAGAACCTGGGATCAGCACTGTGGTTCATAAACAAGGGTGTCATTGGGATCACCTGGGGAGCTTGGTCAAATGCCCACACTCCACCTTGAACCTACATGGCACCCAGGTAAGGCTCTACTTCTAAAGCTCCCTCAAGTAACTGGTAACTCCTTCTGAACTGGAAAGGTAAAGAAAACAAATGGACTGCTTTCCTTAAGAGCCGTCAGAAGACAGACCTAGGAAAGGCCAACAAGCCTGCTTGGGATCACCCCAGGGGCATCCAAGCTACACCACAGCTTCCCACGAGTGCACCCACACTCTCAGTGATGGGAAGAGCAGGGGTGGGGTGGTAACAGAGGCCAAGCTGGTGAGCACCTCTTTCTAGCAGGCCACGAACAGTCCGCAAGCAGTCCCCGGAAGCCTCACACGCACCAGGCATTGTGAAAGAGAAAAATAAACAGGACCAAGCTTGTGCCCAGCCACTCACCTGTGAAAAGCGTCACAAGGAAGATGGGAAGGCGCTGCTGCCAGGTCACAGGAGAGGCCCTGTTAGGGCCTGCCTCACAAGGTGTAGCCCACACTGACCACACAGGCCCAGGTTTCTGGTCCATGCCACAGATGTCCGTGGAATCTCTAGGAGTCAAGCACTGGAATCTGTTCTGTTGCCAAGTTCCCCAGGTGACCCTGAAAGTCACTGATAGACCTGGAGGGATTAGGGCAGGGCCTCATGGTAGGGCGGGGCCTGCTGCAGCTCCTGAGAGATAAGTAGGACTGCCCAGGAAAAGCATCCCAGCCAGAACCACGGAATGAGGGTGGGAAAGCGTAAGAGAGGTATGCAACGTGTAAGCAGCACCTCCTGTGTGCCAGGCACCCTTCTACGTGCCTTTATGTATATTAAGTCATTTAATTCCTATGTCTGCCCTACGATGTGGGTCTGGTTATTATCCTCCATTATCCAGGTGAAGAGTTAACTGACTTGTCCAAGGTCACACAGTGGTAAGTAGCTGAGTCAGGATTCAAACCCAGGCAGTGCTGGACTATATGCTGATATATCCTGAGAAATCAAAGCTGGACACTAAGCTAAGGTAAATAAGTTATTTCACAATAAAATTTGGACTTAATACAGTGGCAAGCCACTGGCGATTTTTGAGTGAGATGGTAACTTGATTTGCCCAAAACTATGCCTGAACTGTGATGTAAGATGCCATGGGGGTTCATGGCCGGCTTCCAGCATGGGTTGGTGGCAACTATGGCAGCGGTCAGTAAACGTCCCACAAGTCCCAACTTAAGTCACTTAAATTTAGGCTGTGATTCTGAACATTCTCACGCTCCCTCCCATCTCTGCCTCATGGGAGAGAGCCAGAAGGCTGTTTGGTTTGGCCAGCAGACCCAGAGCAGCGAGAGCCAAAAACCACACAGTGAAGGAAATGAGTGCCTTCAACTCCTTCGGTCACCTCGTCCCCGCCCACTTTGCCCTCCTTGGCCTTCACCCATGCTGTCACCCTGAAGGGACATCCTTTAGAGTTAACTTTTCTCATTGCAATCCAAAGATAGCTTGTTTTTCTAACTCGTTTTTTTTTTAATAAAAACAATACAGTCATAATTAAAAAATATATATCCAACCACTGACAGGAAAGTTAAATAACAGAAAAGCTCCCACTCCTGACTTCTCAGTCCATTCCCCAGCAATAACCAATATGAAGTTTCTTGAACATACTTCCAACATTTTTCTAAGCATGTCTCACACGTGTGGGTGCATTCCTTTGTTCTCGCTGACATAAATTGCATCATACCATCTAACTTTTCCTGGCTATCTTTGCTGAACACGTGGCTCTTCTATATCCTTACTGTCTCACTATATGCATGGATGTGCCCTAATTTATTCAACCTCTGCTTCTGAGGAACACTTGGTACCTACTTATCTTGCCGTCGTAAACAGCACCGCAGTGGCCACCTGGGCATAACGCCTGCTTTGAAGTGATCTCTTCTCTCCGGGTAATCGCTAGATTCTGTACGTACCAACTCGCCATCTATGGATCCGCCACCACGTATCTTACCATAAAAGTAAACTATTACCTGGGATTTATTCAATCATCATGACTCCAGGGTGAGGAGAAGCTGTGTTCCACCCTGGGTCAGGCACTACATGAGGAACAGAAGTATAAGACAAGGGCCCTGTCCCCAAGGAACTGGCTCTAGCAGGAAGGCAAGACCAAGGGCCACAAGAACAGTGAGGGGTGGTAAGTAACTGAAGGTGAGGGGCGGTAGCTCTGAGCCCCGCATGGTACGTGGGGAACAGAAGAGCAGCCAGGTCAGCGCTGGGTTTGAGCTGTAACCGGGTTAGCTCCCTGCCACGTTGGGAAAATGTGCAAAACCTCCCCAAAGAAAATCAAGTCCACGCAATTGTCATTCTGTCTCCAAAGGCTCGTGTTCCAGTCGCCTGAGTCCAGGGCTGCCTTATTTCCTCCTGCACAATGTAGGGCCCATGCTTTATAGGTGAAAGTGGAGATTTTCCATCCCTTTGATTCTCCTCCAAGTCCCACAAAAAGGCCAGGAAAAACTGTCAACAACAAAATCTCCCAACAGCACAGAACCGCATGACTTCAGTGGTGTTCAAAGATATTTCTACTTTTCCTTGATGGGAAAAGGTAGGTCCTCGAACTGCCAGGGGAGGTTTGCAGAGCAGGGGTGCCTTCGGATGACAGGAAGGATCTGATCCCATCTACTTCTGTAAAACCCAGCATCAGTGATACTTTAAGGTTCTCTTAGGGTAACTACTTCATTATAATAGAAAGCAAAGACCCATTGCCTGCCACTTCTCCCAAGCTGCCCTTGGGCAAGTGTTCCCAACGGGCCAGAGATGACACCCAAGCCCCATGGCCTTGCTACTCACCTATTTCTGCGGTGTGGATTGAGCTATGTTAGACCAAAGGTCTCTTGGGACAGTGGTTGGACCCCCGAAGGCTGACAGTGGTCTTGAGTCTGTCCCAAAAGTCATGGCTAGTGGTGAATCAGCCCCCCAGGAGTCAAACCTGCAGGTCAGCCCCAAGCTGTCCCCACCAAGGACACGAGTCAGCCCATACATTTTCCTACCCCAGGACTCAGGGCCCACAGATGACAGCAGAAGCCTTAAGTAAAGCCAGACTCACAGCCATGGGGTTGGTGGCAGTCCTACCTCTTGATAGCCACAGCTATCTGGAATGATTCTTAACAAGCTCACCAAACGGAAATTTCCCTCTTCCACAGCCCCAAAGCCAGTTTTGGGTTAGGGCTTCTGCAAAGCTGCGTCACAGAGCCCCTGCTAACTATCCCCCTGGCTCACCTAGTGCCACTGTAGGTGGGACATCAGTGTGCCCCCTACCTCACTCCCTGCTGTCATCAGATTATCAGGACAGTGTCCCAATAAAGTCGCATTTAGCATATGAATGGCCAATTACCACTTATTTTAGGATGGAAAGTTTAAAAAAACACTCCTGCCCTTATCATTTATGGGGTTCCTCATTACACATCCTGGTATCTTCCTCCTACAGCAGAAATGCATAGAAATATGCAAACACATCTCACACACACACACACCCTTTGAGAGATTTTCTGAACTCCTGAGCATAACCCAAATATGTTTATTCCAGTTTTGGAAGCATAAACCCTGATTTCGCAAAGGCTGTTCCTGCTAACAGACATCCATCTCCTCACTTCCCAAGCCCCCGCCCCACCCCGGTCCTGTGGGGCTGGGAGAGGGGCTGACCGCTCAGGCTCCCCGGGTGGGCACTCAGTCAGAGTCTGCCTCAGCCCTTTGTCAGCCTGACAGACCCAGCGGGCTCCCGGCCAGGAAGCCTAGGGCTGCCCTTCGGGGCCCTTGCTATGTGCCGGGGGATTGGGGTTATGGTGGATCGTTGACGGAGCGGAGTATCCCACAGTTCTCGTCTGGAGCACGTGTGTAATCGCTCTTTCCTCGAGCAGCACAGTCCTGGGGCACGTGTGCTCCACGCAGCCGCCGAGCTACCTGGTAATGGGGCGGGCCTGCGGGCATCTCAAATCCCTCACCCTTTAACCCGAGAAAGGAGAACATGCTCTCCAAGGGGCAGAGAAAGGCATTCTGAGTACGCCTCCATAACAGAGAAGAGGGTTCTTATTTTACCACCATGAACAAGGTGGCAAGATTTTAGGATTTACACTACTGAACTAGACTGGGGTATGAGGACCAGGGCCGGGGGAAGGATAAAAGTTCAGCTTCCAAGGGCTCACAGGCCATTTGAGATCAAACCCGCATACATGAAACAAGCAGAAGACAAGCCCAAACCATGAATCGAGCCACGTGCAATATAGGACATCTTGTCCCACAAAGTGCTGAGAGAATGAATGACCACAGGTTCAAGTCTGACCATTTGCAGAAGCCTCGTTATTGTGATAGGTTGCCTGCCATTCACCGAGCATTTCCCAGGCAGGTGCTAAGCCCTTACATGGATGATCCCATCATTCTCCAACAATCCTATGAAATACAGGTGAGAAACTGAGGCTCAGAGGTTAAGCAACTTGCCCACAGAATGAATGAGTGGCACAGCTAGGATTTCAAACTGGTGAGTGTGACAGCACACCTGTTCTTAACCACTGTGGCACACCACCTCTTTACACAAAGAATTTTCATCTGAATTTCATAAGAGAAAAGCTGGTTGGAAAAAATAAAACACAATTAGAGTGAAGGCAACCGCATGTGCAAAGGCTCAAGAGCCCTGACAAGCAAGACGTGAGCAAAATGTCTGAAAAGACCACATGCCCATCAGGAAGGACACTGACTTTGATGAAGGAAATGTGGACCAGGCAGGACACGGCAAGGAGTCATCAAGGGAGGACACCTCCCAGCCCCACCGTCGCCACTGCCACTGCCACCACCGCCACAGCTCCGAGGAGCAACGTGGAGGCACACACAGAGGGACCCTGCAGCGCTGAAGAGAACACTCTTTTACCTGACCGTTTAGATTTAACCCACTCGTAACACTGACAGTCGTCTGAGGTCAGGGAAATTCAGAACTAGAAGGAATCTCGAGTGACATTCAGTCACCATCTCCCCACCGCCCCACTGCCAGCTGATTGGCCCAGCCCCAGCCCACCCCACACCACGTCAGGATGCCACTGGACTCAGTGCAGATGGGCGCCAAGGCAGAACCTCCAGGAAGGGAGCGCCATGCGACCTCCTCTGGTCGTCACTCAGCTGTTAACATCTACGACAACAAGGCTCTGTCTAGTGCTGTGGTTTAAACTATTTTTCTCTTTTTCCAGCCAAGGACAGCTTTAACCTTAAATCCTTAAATTTAACATGCTTTTATAAGATATATACCAATTATTAAAAGTGCTCATCTCTGAGGCATGAGATGATGGAAGACCTCCTAACTTTTTCATTGTTGCATTTCTTTAACCCTGATGCATTATGTCTGCCCCCACCCTGCCCCAGCCCACCGCGCCCACCATCCCGCAACCTCACTGAAAAAGTGGTATTTTTAAAAGCTCCTCATGGAGCATTCTTTAATGACCTCTTTTTCCAGGTTAAATCCTAGTTTCATCCAGAGGTTGATAATGCAGATTCCTCTGTGGGTCAGACGGGTGACATACAGGAATGAGAAAAGACAAGAGGAGGTGGGGGGCAGGGCAGGTGGCCCCAGCAGAGTGCAGGGAGCACAGCTGACACAGAGGCAAATCCCAGACTGCGCTGCGGGCCGCCAGCCAGCAACCTCTTCCCACAAGCTGTTCTCCAACATTTCTTAACTGGTAGGTGGAGACCCAAAGAGAACATCTTTGGTTGTGGCCACCAAGGACATGCCATTATCTGTTGTGTTGACAACAAATTTGGTCCTGTGCCGAACAGTCACCAGCACACAGGACTTATACCTGCCAAGACTGGTCAGTTCCCACATACCATGAGAGGGCACAGGAGCCAAGCAAAGGTCCCAGGGAAATGTGACGCACAGACCTCACTCTGCAGTGGCCTGGGTGCCCTGGCAACAGGGTGCCCCATCCTGAGCAGATGGCACAGCAGATGGCCCCTGTCATGTGGTTCTGGCTATGGCAGGCCAGGCCACCTCACCAAGCAGGCTTGCTTCTGTCCAACTGGCAGGGATGGAGTCACTCTGATAACTATTTACATATGTCAAAATCCACCCAGAGGCAGCAGATGGCCCAGCCAGGCTGAGATGTGGGGAGAAGTGAGGATGGTTTGGGCTGAGTCAGAGGCTGGGCCAGCAGACAGCTCCTCCATGGGTACTGACAAATTAAAACATCTCTCCCCTCACGGCCTGGTCTCCAGCCTGGCTGGAGGCTGGGAAGAGATTAGGCATGAACAAAGCTGAAAGAATCACAGGCTGACTCCCACACCCTGAGACAAAATGGCACTGAACAGGGCCATCCCACTCCTAAGGCACCTTCTGGCACAACAGGCCACTCTACTGGGCTCTCTGTCACCTTCAGTGGTGAGCACAGCTGGGCCAAACAAGCAGAAGGGCCAGACCAGGCTGAGAAGAGCATTCCCACTGCAAGACAAGCAGCTGCAAAGTGCTAGGTTTAACACTACAACCAAGATGAGCGGGGGTCAAAGGCTCCTGCGTGTCCATCCTCTTTGTCATACTTTATCCTGCATATGGCCCAGAGCTTGTTCACAACAGGCAACCAGAGGCGTCTGTTGGGATGAAATGAAAGAGTATGTGACGCAAATCCAACAGAGTGACCTTTGCCTGTGACTGGTTTGGGGCGTGTATATTTTTTTAAGACAGGATGTTGGTTATAGAACATTTTGTGAGCCATCCTGAGCCCTGGCAGTACCGGTGAAATTCTGACATAGTTCGTCCAGGGTGATAACGGGCGTTTCATTTCCTGCTTTGGAATTCTTTCAGTCATAAGACCCTCAGTGTCTCCCAGGCCCACGGCCAAATTTCAAACGGGAATGATACTCATGCCCACCCACGTGGACTGCAGCTTTCATTTGTCAAGTGGAGAGTATCTTAACTTGAAGTGTTTTCTTCCTCCTTCTCTTCTCTAGCTTTCCTCCCAGAAGTGGTAGAGGGTGCCATTCTGTAGTGACAAACTGGGCTAGAGGCGTCATACAAGGGGTTATCAGAAAGAATACATTTTCTGTCTCTATATTTATTGAGAACCTCAAAGAAAATGAACAGAGATCGCTGGAACCACCACACCAATTCCTGATACAGGATCATGACATGCTTGGGAATTCTGGGCGGTGAAGGGGTGGACTGTGGGGCCTCAGCAACTGAGCCCATAGTCGAAGGCACGCGGGTCGTTCTGAAAATAGAGGTTTAAGAAGCCCAGGAAAACGTTCTTATCCATGAGGAGAGCACACACTATGGGGTCCTGCTTCATGGCTGCCATCCAGAGCCGAAGCGCTGGCGTGTGGCTCACGCAGCTGCAGACAGGAAAGAAGTGTTAACTCATCCTGAAAGGAGAGGCAGCAGAAAAAGTGGCACGTGTCGCTTTTTCAGATTTACAAGATAGAAAAAATGGGTTTCTTTGGGCAATAAACTTAGCTTAGTTACCTTATTATCAACTGAGCAGGATGACTTACTGGGAGGAAAACCTTATTTTTGGAAGACCTGTGAGTGTTTTTGAATTGTAGCAGTTGCTGTTGATTTTAGCAATACAGAGAAAATACTTGTGGAGTGACTGCTCTGGGAAGGTAAGGTGCCTGTGCCAGACTGAAAACCCACAAAAAGACTACCCCCTGAAAGAAACTCTTCTGTCATTCTCATATTTTCCTTTGGGCGGGCGGGGGGGGGGGGGTGGGGTTTGAAAAAAACCAAAGACAAGTAGTTTCCAAAAACAGTTTTTTAAAAAATGAGTAAAACAGTCATCAAAGCTTGAAATAATGGAGCTGACTGGGCCCTCTCAGAGATGAATCGGGAAGTTTAGGCCTAGGATGTGTCAAGTGGCTTGGTCCAGATAGCACAACTGACCAGTGGGACAATCCAGGGATAGAGGTGAGGGTTGCTAACCTGTGGTTTAATACTCTGTCTCTGGAGGAGACAGATGTTTGTGATGTTTATGTTGAGACACAGTTTAAAATATCCAAATATGTTACAGCTGACCTTCTCTCAGAGACAGCGGAAGTGGGAAGCACAGGACATGACCCCTGGGTAGACTAAAGCCTGTGCGCTATGAGGGTATGGACACCGATCTGGCTCGGCAGGACCAGATTTCCAAATGCTTAGGAATGTCTAGCACCCACCATCGGACTGGCTGGGATTACTACAGGTACCAGCACAAGTTCAATTTCTCCTGTGGGCAGCATGGGGACAAAGCATGGGTTCTGCCCAGGGACCCTACCTACAGGATCTCCCTGAGTTTCCTGGCCAATTTCTTCTACTTTAAACATCCCTACGCTTCTGTGGTGTATGGGTGGCCATTTCATTTGTTTGTTTTAACATCAAGTAAATATTGCTTTTAACATCATTTATTCTTTTTTAAAAGGATATTCCTATCTGGAGAAGATTCCTTGAGGAACTAAGATGTGAGTTGTGTGGTGTCCTCTGGGTGACTCAGCAGGACCAGGTGCAGAGCCACCAAGGGAGCTGACAAGTCACCAAAACCCTGTGCCCAAGGCTCTCCATCTGCTTGCCCTACCAGTAGAGTTTGGATGGGCTGGTGGGAGGCTTTGGACACAAGGTCTTACTAGCAAATGCATGGGGAAAGTTTGGGCCCCCTGTGGCAGAAGAGCACAGATGCACTGTGAACAGGGAAACACAGAGTTTATAACTTGATTTCTGTTCACATGCATCATGAAACATGTCTGAAGGTGGATACATGGCACACAGACCATGTCAACCACTGTAACCCAGCAGGACCCCAGGAATTCACAACCACATGGTCAGATGTCTTACTCAGCAATTCCATATACATCCAGCCGCTCAAACCAGGGCCAAAACAGGTAATCAATCATGGATATACAGTCTCCACCAAAGAAGATGGTGTTCTGACAGCCAAGAACCTAAAAGTTTAAACAGAACAAAACCAAGTTAATTTACTGATCTGCTGGCATAGTTATAGACCCTAAATATAATATAAATATCAAATTACTTCCCCAACAGGGAGAGAACTAAAGTTTTGATTCTCTTTGCAATTTGCTAGGTGAATGCTTCCTCCCTATTCCTGAGGTTTCCAACCACCCCCTTTAGGGTCATACTCCTGGCCCCCCGCAGTCAACACTGGAGGGAGGGCGTGGCTTGTTGGAGAAATTGGGAGGACCAGGCAGGCAGGGTGCGCCCCGCCCCGCCCCTCTTAGCCTGGAACAGGCTCCTCCAAGGGCTAGGGCTAAGCTCTCCATGGGCAGCTCAGCACCTGAGAGAGGGGTGGCCCTGCTTCGGGCCAGCACTGCCCATTGCTGGGAGGTAAGGGGGCCACAGTGGGAACCCCACTTGTTGCAGTTGTGACCCCCATTTTCCAAGATCCACTTTACATGTAAAAAAGGGGATACTGTATTCTCCAGATGTCTTCTCTATGGCCTTATTTCTCAATCAATTAAAAACTAAGGCAGGAAAGAGCAGCACTATTTAAAGGACTACCTCAAATCCCAACCTTGTCTTTCTATCATATTTTCTTTTTTATTTGAGCTCTTCGAGCTTCACACTTCCTGCCACTCGACATTATCAACTTTTTATACTAAAATAAAACTTCTCATTGCCAAATGGGACAAGTCAACCCAGACAGATAGACTGTAAAGAAAACAGATAAACTCTTACAGACAGGCAGCCAAAGACAATTTTTGGAAAGGCATCTGAAAATTTAAAATGCAAACGTGCTCAGCAGAGGTTATCGTCGGGCCAGGTCTTGCCAACTACCTAGTTAAATATGACTTTCTTTGACCCATATAACTCATAATCAACTAAATACTACACTGGAGCTATAGATCTAGATTCCTATAGCCTTTGGCTAGGTTTCTATATTCCTATCTCTGTCATTCAAGCTTGATTCTTCACACTCCAGACCAGCTGTTGACTCTATGACGTCATCTCGGGTAGTAGTTAAGGTGAGTTCTGGAGCCAGCAAACCTGGTCTGTGCTGGACTCTACCTCCAAGTCAACACAGAACACAAAGCAACTGATGTACCTCCTCCTCTAAGCCTCAATTATCTCATCTGTAAAATGGTGCTAGCGTTAGTGCCCACCGCAGAGGTTACAGGGATGCAATCAGGCATGCATGAATGACCGTGCTCTCTGGTGATGAGAAAGCACAGAGACCTCCAAAGTTTACCTCTACAGAAAGCAAATCCACCCCGGATAGAAAGGATCCGTGGGGTCTCCCACCCCCACCCCTGCTCAGAGGAGGAAGCAGATCTTGCAGCTAAAGTCTGTCTTCATTATCTCCCAGTATGGCATACAGAGGTCCCGCTGACTGGTGTCTGGGAAGTCTGAAAAAATGTTGGCTGGCTTCACTTTGTTCAAAGAAACTAACAGGATGGTACTAAACCAGCAGAATCTGGCCAATGAAAACTCAAAACAGAGGCTGTTTTTAGCCACATGTGAATAAGATCTGACAGAGGAAAGGAACAAATTGTTCAGTTCTTATGGAGTCCAGAAAGCCCCAAACCAGAATGTTCAGGGATAGATACCTAAACTTTTATCACTGAGTTTGAAATGCATACCTCCAGCTTATTATTGGCCTTCATGGCACAAATCAGAACCAAATCTAAACTGATCAACTCTAGAACACCTGTCTAACTTGTCTGCCCTCCAGAGCAGAGATGCTCTTGGAAAAGTCCTTGTTCAAATAAATTACATGTGGACATTTAATGGGAGCTATGATGGGTCCTTTGGTAAAGTGATGAGATATTTAGAAAAAGAATAACTGGTTAATAATTGATGTTTATTTAGTACATATTTCTAAAGCTTTTCATTTGCCCTCAGGGCAAGTTTAAAAGTCCCAATAGAAACTCTGTCTTCCTATACAGCAGCACAAGTGCTGTGCTTTACAGACACACCCCAATGATGTAGGAGAGCACGCTGGCCAGGCATCCTCAGAGGCTTACTGAAATCTTAGAAACCTCAATAGGAGAGCTTCTGTGCAAACCTGATAGCTGCCAGACACGAGAAATGACTTTTCCCCTCTAGATGCACAGTGGAAAGGCCACTAGAATTCATGCATGACTCCCCACTGTTTTACCATTTTTTATACCATGCTCATTACCCAAAGATTAGAGGTGCAGTGTAAAAGAGATGTGTATAAAAAAACATTAAATATGAAAAATAATAAAATACTAAGATCAGGGAGAGTAAAAGAACAGAAGGTCAAAACAAGGAAGAAAAATAGCACTCAGATATCAAGCCAAGAGCCCTGCAGAGTTCCTTGAAGCTTTGAATTTGACTTGAGTTTCCTGGCAGCTCACATGCTGGTGAGCTGACTCTTGTCTCTCACGTGGAAGCACCAAGAGACTCTCTCACTTTACATAGGAGGAAATTCAATCCTAGGGAGGGAAGGGGGTTCTCTGGTTGCTGCCAGAGTGAAGACAAAAACACCATTCTCCTAATTCCCGGACCACTGTCAATCCTTGTGTCGTTCAACTTCAAATACATGTGTATGAGGACTCTAAACACAGAGTCTTCCTCAAGTCTCTTGTGAATTCTTTGCTTGTTCTTTAAGTAACAGCAAAAGGCTTAGAATCAGCTCTCTGAAAGCCTCTCCTCCAAGGATCCGCTCCCTCAGCTCAGCTTCCTGGCAAGAGCGTCCTCCCACTCTTCCTGGGTCTCTCTGTCAATCAGGGGCTGGGCCACAGCATCTGACGAAGGTGAGATGAACCAGTACTCATGGTGACAGAGCTTCCCCAAATCCTCTCCTTCCTGTTTCATTCCATGGGTTAAGAAGGACTTCGGGAAACTTTACTGAAACAGTTCTTCTGTGTGCTCAATTTAAACTAGTCCCTTGCTTATAGTCAAATTAGCTCTCCTGACAAATTTTAGGACTGCAGAGGTAGAATACACTGGCCATCTTACCTTTCCTGAGAGTTTTGTCACCAGAAATGAAATAGGAAGAAGCTGCTATACCTGGCCCCACTTAGTAGTGGTTTATGTTAATATCCAACATCATTTTTAAAAACTCTATTTTGAGTTCTTTCCGCCACCCACCTGCCATAGGTATAATGACGCTAGCCACTCACAACGTTGAATAGCTTCTCTCACAACAGAATCCCTCACTTTCAGAACTACTGTCCCTGATGTCACCAACCAAGCCAACACAGCCTGCTTAGAGAAGGCCCCAGACGTCCCCGACAAGGCCACGCATGGGCAAGGAACTGAGGCTCTGGCTTCTAGCCCTCGTGTTTCCTAAAAGTGTTAAATTCAGGCCTAAGAATTAAGAAATTTTGGGGAAAACAATTTGATGTTCTGGAATAGATGAAAAAATATTTTTAAAATGTTCTCCAGTTCACTGAAAAATGACTACAGAGCGTTCCCTTGCTTTTGGAGGTGATAATAAAGAGTGAGCATGCAAATGAACAGGGAGGGACTGTCTGGTGTGACGAGGGTACACTATTTCCAACCCGCACCCCGACCATAAAAAGCCTGACCGGAAGGGCCCCTCGTCTTCGCGAGGGCCTCTCAGGCTCCCCCTAGTGTTGGAAAGGAGGTGCACGCTAGGGCGCCAGCGGAAGGCGCAAGGCACCGGGCTCCCCCTTGTGGCCATCGCTGGTGAGGCGCACTGACTGTGCTCCCTTAGGAGGTTCTCCGAAGGAGGAAAACGAAATCTGAGATCAAGATCATAAAGAGAAGCGAATCCCAGACTTCCTCAAACCGGACATTCTAAAAAGGTCCAGTCTACAATCCTGGACTTCCGATTCGGCTTCAATAATCACCTACCCTGCGTCACCGTCATTTACACTGTCGCCAAGAAATCCAACAAGGACAGACAAGCGCATGGTGGCTCACGACGGGCACTGTTGTCCTTGCTGGAGGAGCAAAAAAGCTGTTTTCCTTGATGGAAATAGTTTTTAAGAGGCCGAACCTCTCCCCCATCCTCCCCCACACCAAAGACACAAAGCCACCTGCCAATAAATCGGGCAACGCAGGCCCTAATCCAGAAACAGCAGTAAAGTACTCAACTCCAGAGAAGTCTTTTGAGTTCGTAAAAGATAAGGGGAGGAGCTCAAGATTTCGAATTTCAGATCTCTACTACACTGATACACAGATGAGGCTGAGCTAACGACGCTGAACTGATTCCCTGTAACACAAACCAAGGGTACAGAACAGTGTAAGTAAAACCATTTCTCCTCAAGAAAGAAGAAGCCTTGAAAGCATTACAGTGTCTGGCAAAACAGGCCCCCTCTGCTTCTCATCTCTTAGAACCTACAGTTACCCTATTAAGATTCAGAATGACACTTAGCAGCATTTGGTGATCAAAGGATCACCCTGAAAATTTTATCTTGGAATCCTTTTAATGAGATTAATTATTTTGTCAAAATATATTTGTAACATAGTGGGGGTGGGGGAGCCAGTGGATGGTGGATGAAAAGGTAAATGAGTGTTTATCACATCTCTGACGATGGGGAAGACTTCCTATGTATAAAAGCAGTGGAAGAAGTCACAACAGGACAAACATAGCACAATATTTTTAAATGTTATATTTTTATATGTACAAAAAAAGACAAACCACATTAAAAGTGATAACAAAAGAAAACAAAAAAAAATGTGTCCTAAAAACAGACAAATATATCCTTTCTATATAAGGAACTCTTTAAAAGGAACTTTGACAAATCAGCAAGGAAAATCAGTAAGACCTTGACATTCAATGGGTAACAGACCATTTCCACAAACAGAACACAAAGAGACGGCATCCTTTGGGAGAAAATCTCCCACTTCACTCACAATCAAAGAATACACATTAAATCAACAATGAGAAACTGCTGTTTCTCTCCAAAACAAGCAAATATCTTTTTAAATGCAATTTCCCAACAATGGAAAGGGGACAGTGCAAAGGGCATCTTCACATACTGCTGGTAGGGAGTAAACAACACAAATCTTTGGGGAAAGATGTAGCAACATACAGCTCATCTGTAGGTGTTCATTCCTGGAAGTCTGGCCTGAGCACATATTCTAAAATAGGAAAAACACTTGTTATGAAAAGAAGCAGTGGTTGCCTGCAGCATCATTCATAATGGTAAAGAACTAGACACAATCTAAATACTCCTTATGAATGTTCTGGATAAATAATTTTATGGTTTATGCACAAAGAAAATTATGTAGAATGAAAAGATTTTTTTTTCCATTTAAGAAAATTACACACATACTAGAGAAATGCATTCTGATTCTTTTTAAAAATTCAAACACAGAAAACAACATTAAAGGCAAAACCTCTCTTTCCCCCACCCCTTCCCACTTTTCTTTCCTATCCCAATTCTAATCCCCTGCCCACTAAGTAGATACTATTGGAAGTTTGATGTTTATCTCTCGATATTTTTCTAGGCATTTATTTACATATATGTACACGTGCATAGTTTTGTTTTCTTCTACAAAAATGGAATCATACCATCTGAATCACTGTCTAATTCACTTAAATATTTCTAGGCAATCTCTCATGTCAGTACACATGGATCTACCACATTCATTTTTAATTGCTCTATAGAATTCCACAAGGTGAGTGTAATTTATTTAATCATTCCCTGTCTAAGGTACATTAAAGTTTATAGTTTTTTCACCATCACAAATAATGCTGCTCTAATAATCACACACACACACATACAGGCATTTCTATAGCTTATAAAATATGGGGGAAATCCTTACATCATAATGGTAACCAAGTTCTATATACAGTGCAAATTCAACTATATAATATACATAGCAGAAAACAAAAAAAATAATAACAGTAGTAGTTTCTCAGTAGTAGGGTTATACATTTTTTTCCTATGTTTTTCTGTATTTTCCAAATATTCTCTAATGAACAAGTATTACTTTATAATTGGAGAAGAGTAAAATTAATTTTAAATAATAAGAATAACTATTATTCTACTATTTATATTGTGGGAGAGGGTATAAAAGAAAGTTATTAAAAGAAATACAATGAATAGTATTAGTTTACCTAGAAAGCAGCTGTCAGAATTAGACAATAAATGAACTTACCAACTAGTAACAGCACTCAAAGTGCTGAATGAGCCATTGTAAGTAGAAGTTAACTAGTCCTTTAGTGTGGAAGAATGGTGGTTACAACTAAAAACTGGCACATTAGTGGCCATGCTAAATTAGCTGGCAAATCCAAGAGAATGACAATATATGTCCAACATAAAAACTTGTACATGAATGTTCACAGCAGCATTATTCATAATAGTCAAAAAGTGGAAACAACCCAAGCACCCATCAACTGACAAATGGATAAACAAAATTTGGTGTAGCCATACAATGAAATATTAAGTCATAAGAAGGAATAAAGGATGAACTTTGAAAACATTGTCCTAAGTAAAAGAAGCTCATGAAAGACAAACATTATACAATTCTATTTATATGAAATGTATAGAACAGGCAAATTCATAGAGATAGAAGGAAAACTGGTGGTTGCCCATGGCTGGGAGGGTTGGGAAGAAATGAGAAGAGACTGCTAATGACTAAAGGGTTTCTTTTTAGGGTAATAAAAATGTTGTGAAATGAAACAGTGGTGATGATTGCACAATTCTGTGACTATACTAAAAATCACTGAATTGTATTCTTGAAAAGGATGAATTTTAGGGTATGTGAGTTATATATCAATAAAGCTATTATAAAAAAATAGCTATTACAGTAACAATGAATTTAGTTTGTAGACATGTTAAATTAGTTGACAAAATAAGTTTAGCTTGTAAATATTTTGCCATACACAAAAGACTACAGAAAATTATTGTCGATGAACAATTAGCTAGATATAAACTTTCTTTCCTTGAAGCTTTGGTGACATCAAAGGAGAAACAAGTAAACAATTTATAAATAATTTCATGATTGAAATTAATAGAATTCGAGAAAGAAAAGAGGCAAAACTTAGCCAAGACCACATCATCTAATTGGGCAAAAATGAAATTTTTTTTTCATAATGAAAATTTATTGTAACACAAATATACAGCTTTTAAAAAGTAAAATGAAAGGCCTACTCTTGCCTAGAAAGAGGACTTGAAGCAGTACATGGGGAAAATGAATTATTTTCAGAGAGGAAAAAGGACAGATTAAAAATCAACATTATGGGTGAAATTTTGAATCAAGAAAATAATTTATGCAGATTAGATCTCATGCAAACTGCTACACATATGAGGCTTCTAATGAAATTTGGCAATGTGGGAAACTGTGCATGGAAATGCAAAATAAAACACCACAAAGTATGCCAGTGACTGCCAAGAATTAAAAGCAGAAAGTGTCCTGCGGCCACCAGAGGCTGAAGGCCTCAGTTACTGGGCAGGTTCTCAGTTTTCTGCTGTTATTTCAGAGTTATCTGGCTGCCAACAGAATCACAAACCATAACAATCAGAATCATAAACCATATCAATTTCTGGGACAAAGATAAAGGAAGTCAAAGAACCACCTTCCAGATTATTCTAGAGGTAAAGGGTAAATAGCCTTATCACTACTGGGTTAATGAATGACCCGCTGACAGAGATTGCTCCTTGCTCACCGATAGCCAATTTAATTACAGAACCTTGATTTTAGTCAGGGTATCCCACTTAAAACACTAAATTTCCCAACCTCCCCTGAAGATAGTTAGGATCCTACGATGAAGTTCTGGGCAATGAGATTTAAGTAGTCATTGGGTAGGATTTCTGGGAAAGCCCTTTAATGGGACATGGCCTTTTGCTATTTTCTTTTTTGGTTCTCTTTTCTACAACATGGAACTTGGATGTGATGGCTGCAGTTCCAGCAGCTATCTTGTCATTTTGAGAATGAAAGCCTTGCACTAAAGGTGACAGAGCAGAAAGAGAGAAAAAGTCTTGGTCTCTGATAACTTCATGAAGAAGTTATCAAAATAATTGATTTGTCCTACCCCTGAATTGCCCTACCTCTGGCTTTTTTTATGTGAGAGAACAAAGCCTTATAAGATAAATTTACAGTAGTTAGGTCTCTTTTATTAACAGCCAAACACAACCCCTAACCAACACAAATAGACCTTGGGCTCACGGGCAGAAGCTACAGAAGCTGTGCAGAGACCTAAGGAATGTGGCAACTCTGGGAGAGGAAGACATTCATCACATGCCCTCCCCTACTCCTTGCCAGATTTTCAAGAATAATTCCAGAACAGGGTAGTGGAGGGTAAGCACCCACACATTTAAATCAGATGACTAGGAGCTGAACTTATTAAAGTAGGGCAGGAAGAATAAGCCTGTGCCAGCAGAGGGTGCCTGGGTGAGCAGGTGGGCGGCCCTGCACCTCTTTTTCCATTGGCCCTAACCAGGAGAGGGGCCCCTTTTTGTACCTCTTCAAGGTTGCAGAATTCTTGACGAAGGACTAGCTTCAGATCAGTACACTCTTTCCCGCATCTCAATGCTACCAGACACTCCTTGGTCAAATGGGGGACCTAATCAAAAGACGCAGACAGGTCTCTTAGTGGAGAAGTCTGAGTGCTTCTCTGCTCTGCCTAAAGAGGCAGCCAAAGCGTTGTCACCCCAGCTGCGCAGGCCAACACCCACACCCAGGCTCCCCAGCTCCCCCTGAGGGGCATCTCTGAGGTTTCAGGAGTCAACCTGTCATAGCACCCTGGTAAAACATGGTACTTTAAAAGGGGTGCTCCATTTACGTAATCAGCTCCTTCCATGATGTACAATCGTAGGCAGGCTTAGTGTTCTCATCTGAAAAATGGGTACAGTAGTAGCACCCACCTTAAAGGGCAGTGATACATGAGCTAATATTTACAAAATAGTGAGGATAGTGCTTGGCACATCATAAGTCCTCAGTATATGTCAGTTATTTTTATTTCATTTCAAAGAGAACCATCTTAAAATTTCCCATCATTTTTTTTGTTCATTATCAGCAGATGCCCTTTTCAGTCTTCCCATTTCCTTGCTCTGTGTAAAGAGCATTCCCCTGCCATTCGTTACTTTCTTTATATCCCAGTTCTTTCTTACCTGAAACCTTAGCAATGGTCCCTTCAAAGCATCCCCAGTTTTCAGCTCTTTCCATGTTTCTATCTCAAGTCCCATGGTCATAACTATGCTGCAGCCATAGCCCCTGTGACTGCTAGTTCCAGTGCAAAAGCACCTAACACTGAAGCCTTTAACCTTTAAGATCAGAGGCGATAGCCCTACTATAATTCCATACCAGTTATTCTCCAAGGCACACGTAGTATTAAACAAAACAATTTCACCAATGATTTGGCTTTTAAACTAGATTAAAGTTTGGGATGGGAATACAAAGTAAAACAGAATGTGAGTGGCTTTTCTTAAATTGGATATACCTTATAGAATAATTTCAATAACATCTTTTGTCGAGCTCGCTCGTAAGGGTCATATGGATACAGCTTCCTTCCGGGATAAGCGTCATCCAGGTACTCACACGCGATGGCAGAGCCGTAGATCAGCTGACATTTGTTATTTTCCAGGACAGGAATTTGACCAAAAGGATGCTTTGTATAGTACCACTCAGGCTTGTTTTTCAGGTTAATGTTGATAACCTCATGTCTTAAAAGGTCAAGGGAAAACAAGACAGAACAAAAATGAGGAACTTATGCAAGGAGATACTCCTCTTAAAAGCAGAAGTAATCAATTTATAAAATTTCAATTTGTAATTAATTTTTTTTAAGTTTAGATCTGTTACAAATAAAAACAGATAACACCATCATTGTCTTCGTTCCTACAGTAAAACGTGTTAAATGTTTTCTGTGCCTCATCTCTCCAGTTTGCTCCTGGCTCCAGGAATTTGAATCTCCTGCCCAATCTCACTGCTCAGAAGGAGCAGCGCTAAGATCAGAGCCAGGAGGGGAGTTCCCTGGTGGTGTAGCGGCTTAAGGCTTGGGCGCTGGCGCTGTCAGTGCTGCGGCCTGGGTTTGATTCCCAGCCAGGGAACTACCCACATACAAAAAAAAACCAAAACAAAACAAAAAAAGATCAGAGCCAAGAAACCTGACTCTGAGCTCACACGCTGAACTACCGCACGGCAGTTACGTACATTTTATAACTTGAAAATAGAAATTTGTTACTGACAGGTCACAATAGAATATGATAAATGTTAGCAGTTGCAAGCACAAATTCTTGCATCACACGGTGTGGTTCTAGGCAGGCTAGCTTGTGACCTTGGCTGAATTCCTTAACCTGTCTGTGCTCAGTGTCCTTAATTAGGTACCCATCTCTTGGCATCATTGTGAGGACTGAAATAGTGAATATGTACAAAATGCTTAGGACACTACCTAGTATATAAGCATGCATTAACTCTTTTATTCTTATTGTGAATGGTTATTAGAGGTTCAAGCCTCTAAAGTTACCAGGGACACTCACATATATTTAAAAAGAGTAAAGGAAACAAATGAGAATATTCTTTGCTCGGTCAAGGAGATTGTCCTAAACCCTAAAGCAGTGGTTTTCAACGGGGAGTGCTCTTGCCCCCTTCCCCACAGACATTTCAGGGGAGAGGGAATTCAACTGCCATCTAATGTGTAGAAGCCAGGGATGCTGCTAAACACCCCGCAATGCACAGAACAGCACCACCACCCCACATTGCCACACATGCACATCCAAAAATTACTTGGTCCAAAATGTGATAGTGTCGACACTGAAAAATCCTGCCCTACAGAAATATTTACATGAGTTCTTAAACAACCAATTTGTCACTATGGGTAAAAACCATCAGGCTATTGTTATTTTAAATAGATTAACTTCAAGACAACTAGAATAGAGCAAGAGAGAAGAATCTGGAAACATGTCGTATACTACCCTTAACAAAGCAAGATTACATAATTTTACTTCAACTGTCGCTCCATTCGTCTCTGTATTCCTCTGACATGAATCTGAATCTCTGGAGTCATCCTTTAGTGATGAACTCTCCGAGACAAGGAAAGTTCAAAAGCCTGGACTAACATTCTCAACACTTCAGCTTCGGGGCCAGATACTTCACGCAGTCCCAGTTCCAGCAAAGCTGCTCCACCTTCCAAGCCCAGATGAAGGACTCAGTCTTGCAAACTTCTCCTGGAAGATCTGTACCTGTTTCCTCACGTATGTCAGAACCTCCAAGACACTTCTCCATAGCAGTTCCTTTCATTGTCTGGAATTACTTGTTCATTCACTCAAAAAATATTTTGAAGCACCTACTATGCACCAAGCTTTCTTGTAGCCCATAAAAAAATAATAAAAATAATTTTTAAAAGACAAAGTCTCTCCCCTCAAGAACTTGATGTATGGGGAGAAGGGGTGGAGGAAGGAGCGATAGACAGTAAGAAAATGTTGGATGCGGCAAGGCAGTGAAGACAGCAGCGCTTGGGGTGGGGGTGGGGGCTACAGTCAGTGGGGGCCTGGGTAGCCGTCGCTGTGCCCTTCCTGCAGCAGAGCCATCATGCAGTGCACTCCGAGTTGTCCTAAGTTTCCTGCGCAGACAGACTGCCCAGCCTGCGGAACCGGCCGTCTCTAACCAGTCCCTGCCTTCACCTCAGAAGAGATGGACAGGGCGCCCCAGCGTTTATGGACCCTCCTCCCCGCGCCGGTGGGGCGCCCACCTTGCGTTTCTCACCTGATGCCTTTGGCACGGAGGACGAGGCGAGTCCTGTGTGCGTAAGGGCAGAACCTCATGCTGTAGATGCGGATTAGGCCCTCGGGGACAGGCCCTGGAGGGACGCTACCTGCCGGGAGACGGAGGGAGGACGGGGAGGCAGATCAGGCCGGAGCGCGGAGGAGCGCCGCCCTGGGACCCCCACGGCGCTGCGCCGCTGCCTCTGCATCTGCCCTCCCGCCCCTCCGCGCAGCGCGGGCGTGCGGCCCACGGCCCGGCGTACCCCCCCACAGGGCCGTGCTACCCCGGCCCGCCGACAGCTGTCGAGACTCACCTTTCCCCAAGGTCCTGCTCGCATCCCCGGGCATGGTCTCCAGGTGCCTGCGCAAACTCAGCGCGCAACGCTGCCGCTCCGGGGCTCGCCGCCGCTGCAGGCGCCGCGGGCCGCTCCGCTCCCACACGCCCCTCCTGCCCAAATGCAATTTTGAGCGGGTGGGCTCTGGGGGGCCGTGAGCGAGGTGGAACACCCGACAGAGGCATCGCCCCATCAGAAGCCAAAGCGTAGAAGGCGTGGGAAAACAAAACGAAAACCCCGAAACGTACCCTTTGCTTTGAACACGTCGTTATAGCATTGCGGGGGGGGCGGGGGGGGCGGGGGCGGTTCTCCACATCAAGAACCTGTGAAGGATGGGCATTTAAGCCCCAGCATGTATTTCAAGGGCAGTTAACAAAAATTGACCAGGGTAACGCCAAGGTTTTCTTTCCCATTCCAAGCCCTCCCTCCTGCGTCTCCAAGACAACCGGCCACATCCTCCGTATAATTAGTACTTTAAAAAATATAACAAGGCCAAACTTTTTCATGATATAACAGATAAGAAAATTGTCTTAGTGTTGAGATCTTGCACGACCCAGAGAGTGTCTCCTTAAACTCTGTGCCCCAGACACCTCACTGGCTTCACCCTAGTTCTGGCCCTATCTGTAAGATTTTACCCAAACCATGAAAAACTGGTAATAAATTCAAAAAAGACGCCTAGAGGCAAAGAGAAATTTGTGAGCTCTCCCCGCCCCACCCCACCCCCTCCCCTACCCAGCATAACATTCAGAGAAGTTCGTTTATGATTGCTAAGGAAACGTTGTCAACAGCCCAGCAATACAAGGGCCACTTGAGTAGCTAGTTCTTCCATCTACAGGAGATAAAGGAGGTAGCTAGCCTTTGCTCTGACCCTAAGGAGCTGAGATCCTAAAATTTAGCAAGTGGAAAGATAATTCCTTTAATTTTACAGGACTGAGCCAAAATGGGAATTACCTGGAAATGTTTTTATCGGGTGGACAGGTAAACAAACAAAAGTATTGTATGCCTCACTCACACTGACTAAATGATTTCCTTGGATCACCTTGATTCCCAAAACTACTCAGTTAGGCAGCTATTATTATCCCTATTTTACAAAACTGCCTCAGCAGGATGAAATGATTTTCCCAAGGTAACCAGCTAGTAGAGTTGAACAACTTTAAAAGTTTAAAGCCTGACTGACTGTCTTGGCCTCTAAAGCTGCTAACAGTGTGAAGAGGAAAGGATGGATGGATATAAGTCCTGGAAAAGACAGAGCACATAATAGCTGCTCAACAAGTGTTAGTTAAATCTAAGTATCTTTTAGTGAGGTGTCAGAACTTAATTATGTAGCTTATGAATGGGTAATTTTTGTCCTTTGGAATTCCAATCTATCCAGAAACTCTGGTTAATAGTGTTAACATTTTTTTCTGCTGAATAAGAATCTTTGAAAATCTTTGGAATAGTGACTTAACCATATTTTTTTCTAATCATTCAGAGTGATTTCATTTGAGATGTGGCAGGTTGTTGTTGCTTTATAAGAACTGGAGAATGGCAAAAATATTTTAATAAATGTTCTCTGAAAAGAAAATGCATATATGTCAGGAAGAAATCTGGTATTGGAAAAGACAAATTGGTCCCTGACCTGCCATGCTGACAATTTTGAATTTTGGAAGTTGGAGAAAGTAATAGGATAACTACTATTATGGAGCTAATTTCAATCAAAAAGGACAAAGTGATGGTGATGGAAAGAGAACTGACACTGGGTCGTGAACAGATAACACAACACATAGAGGATGCACTGTAGAACTGTACACCTGGAACCTATGTAATTGTTGTTAACCAATGTCACCTCAATAAGTCTAACAATACAAAAAACAAACAAACAAAAAAAAAACAAACAAAAAACCTTTCACATAAAAAAAAAGGATAAAGTAATAACATATATTTGGTGCTTTATGTGTATTCACTCATTTAATCCTTAAAATATTCCTATGAGGGTTCTATTATTATTTCATTTTAGAAGATGAGTAAACTGAGACTAACAAGGTTAAGTCACTTGTCAAAAGCTTCATAACTTAGTAAGAGGAGGAGGGAGGATCACGTGGTTTGACGCCCTGGGCAGCATTCATTCCAACCAGGATCTTAGTCTATACCAGAGATGCGCAAGCTTTTATTGTAAAAGTCAAGATAGTATCTTACGCTTTTTGAGCCATCTTGTCTCAACTACACAACTCTACCCTTGCAGGGTGAAAACAGCCACAGGTAATATATAATTGAATGGGTGTGGCTGTGGTCCAATAAAACATTATTTGTGGAGTCTGAATTTGAATTTCATATGTATATATTTTAATAGACTTTATTTTTGAGAGCAGTTTTAGGTTCACAGCAAAACTGAGCAGAAGATACAGAGATTTCCTATATACCTACCATCCCTCCCACATACACACACACATAGCCTCCACCACCATCATCCTGCATCACATTTCTTACACTTGATGAACCCATGTTGACACATCATTATCACCCAAAGTCCATAGTTTACATCTGGGCTCACTCTTAGTGAATTTTATATAATTTTTCATGGGTCACAAATTATGATTCTTTTTTTTTTTTTTTTTTTACCATTTAAAAATGTAGAAGCATTCTTAGCTTTTAGACTGTACCAAAACCAGCAGTGGGCTGGATTTGGCTCTCTGGCCATAGTTTACCAATCCTTGCTCTATAATGGCAATGAATTAGCAACAGCCAAATTGAATTCCATTCAAAAAATAGATGGTTCCTGGGATTCACCTTTCCACTATGCCAGAGAACACACATTTCCAATTGTTTTTCCCTTAATCTCATCTTTTAAAGGAAATCAACTCTGAGTGCTGGGAAATACTACTTATTAAAAGCATATCTGTGTATGGGAAGTCACATTCTGAAGTTCAAGTCTATTTAGTGTAATTAGGGGAGAACAGACAAGGGGATGGAAATAGTTCCTCCTCTGAAGGGAAGCAATATAACGTCATGGCTCTCACTTGGCACTATATTCAAATGCTGCTTTGGCACTTAGGCAAGCTATCTAACCTCTTTGACCTTCATCTTCCTTACCTGTACAATGAGAACACAAATAGTACCTACTTGATGGACTTTGAATATCGAATAAAATCATGCAGGCCATTCTCAATATAAGAGCTCTGTGAATTTCAAAGTTAATGACTAACACTAGTGAATAAGAACATATTTTTAATAGCATAGTGCATTCCAATTTTGTATCCATAAAGATGCAATGCACTGTAATTCACCTTTGCCAAGTACATCAGAATTGGAATTCAATTCTGGAATATTTATTTCACCAGTTACCAGTCAAATGCCAATTGAATGGGTTGAATGCTGCAGGCTACATTTCAGTCATGTGGTTTTAAATCTTACCACTGAACACTATGGTTTCCCTGGAAAGATTTTACTCATAACATTTAAGCTTATTCCTACTTCCTTTTTAAGATCCAACAGGTACCACTTTGAAATCCTTTTTGTAAATATTCCTACTACTTTATAATATTATGTTTATACCTCTATTATACTGACTCACTCAAGCAAGAAATCAATGGTAACAAGGCCGTATTTACCTACTCCAAATCAGTTTCCAGCTACCTGAAATATGATCGGATCTGTTTGAAAAGGTGGGGATTTTCAGTCATGGGTAATAATGACTTAAGTCTTCTAGGTAAAGAATGTCACTGCAGAAATAATTTTTTCACTCTATTTACACAAGTCTCTGTTTTGAAAAGATAAGTACAGTTTGCATTTTTTCAAAAATGTTTTTCTCATACCTATTTCTGATAGTGGCAGAAACCAGAGGACATTCCTTTTAATATTTCAAAAGCCTAACCTACATAAAAGATTATATTACTGGGTGTTTGGCTATTGTTCACAAAGCTCAAAGAGTGCGATAAATGAAGAGAAGGGATTTATTTTCAAATGAACCTAGATTCAGGACTTGTTTCCAGGAAGTTGGAACCCTAAGGAATCCTATGTTCTAATGTCCTTTGGACGCTTTTTTTCAATTTTGAGATACAATTGGCATAGAGCTCTGTATGCGTTTAAGGTGTATTGCATAATGATTTGACATACATATATTGTGACATAATTACCACAATAAGTTTAGTTAACATCCATCTCCTCATATAGTTACAAAAAATAGTTTTTCTTGATGATGAGAACTTTTAGGATCTACTTTCTTAGGAACTTTCATATACCATACAGCAGTTCCTACTTTCTTAGGAACTTTCATATACCATACCAATCACCTTGTGCATTACATCCCCAGGACTTATTTATAACTGGAAGTTGGTGCCTTTTGACCACCTTCATCTAATTCCTCCCATCCCTCCCTCAAAAGCCCACCCACAAATCTGGGGCATAGCAAATAAAATTGCTGTCGATTAAAGTTGTCAGAGGAGGAATTTCATCTTCCCCCTGGGCAAAACAGAGTCAAAAGATGACTTTCTTTTTAAGCACTTGATGCTGCTTTCCTATCCCTATTTCTCTTTGCAGTTTGAGGGATCAAAGGAAAAAATGTTTAAGCATTTTGATAGTTACATTTGAATGAACAAAGGCAGATTTTCAAGATATCGAAATTGGTCAAAGTCAAACATTTGTACAAGTTAAACATTAAAAAAAAAAAAGTACATCAACACTTCTGGTTAAATCCCCAGCACAATAATGGTGTGTCAAAAAAGTGGATACTATTAACATCTACTCCTGGCTCAACTTCTCAATGCTAGGAGCTGATGAATAAAAAGAGACTGAGGCAGAAGCATAGGCAAGCTCTTATTTCAAGCATGTTCTGAATGACTATAATCGAGTTCAGGCTTGATTTGAATCTCCTCTTCAGCATTTACTAGCTGGGTGACCTGGGGCAAATCACAACTTTCTACGCCCTAATTCGGAGTTGATGGTGGTCTGGGGAAGGTTAATTTAGCTACTGGATGTAAACTGCTTAATACTGAGTATTCATCTATTACCTAGTAAGCATTCAACAGTAACTATTACTTTTTATTATTATTAGAATGCAGCAGGGAAGATCCATGATCCTCACAAAGGAGGATCTGAATTCCCCTGCCTGCAGGTGCCCTATAACGTACGTAGCTACACTAGTGGTGTCCAATGCAGGGCTGAGAATGGTCTTGAGTCATCTTTACGTTCTCCAGCCAAAGCAGAAAAACAAAAAGGACTTAACAAGGATTTTTTTCCTTTAAGGTATTCGCTTTAAAGACCTGTTCTTTATTCTTAGATTATATAGCCCTTGTACATTTTTAATGTTAAATTCTTTGATGAAACTTTAAGGTTCAATAGTTTGGCTTTCTTTTAAAAGTATTAGGTAAAATAAAAAGTTGCCAATACTATTCTGGATCCAGAAATTCGTGAAAAGTCCCAAAATCAGAATTGACCTTCCACTTCTCTTTCCCTCAAATGCAACGTTGGCCCGACCGATCGAGGCGGAGGAGGTGACAGGACGCTCGGAAGCCAGTACGCGCGCCAGACAGGCGGAGCCGGATGTAGAACGACGGTGGTAGGCGGAACCTGCCCCTAGAACTCGATCCTACCCGCCAACCGGCCGCGGCGCCCGGAGCTTCAGCCCATCCGCAAAGCCTTAGGAAGCACTCCAGCCAATCAGGGCCGAGCTGAGCCAATGGGCAGCCGCGTTACAGGTTCCTGGC